>WNWK01009648.1:0-75192 GCA_009830355.1 Cherax destructor | reverse complement strand
TTCTTCAGCGGCATTCTACAATCAAGACAGCATTTCCGCCGTATATGGTGGAGCCAACACCATCGCTCAAAGTTACACGAGCAAGGTAAGAATTTGATGTTCTGGTCAAACAGGGGACTGCGCAGTTCTTGTAGTCAAGAACATTAAATTTTACCTATCGACAGCGGTTATGCGTGGACTTTTTAGTCCAAAACAGTGAGTAAAACGCCTTTCAGTCCATCTAAGACTGAAATATGGACATACGCTCCTTTGGGGCAATATATTATAATAAACCACGTGTATTTTTTCCATACAGCCCTGTGGAGAGTGTGGCAATATACGGATCCCCTGAGAAGGTGTTGGGGAAGGCTGCGACATCTTGGATTCATCAATAAGCTAAGTATTAGCGAACCATACATTCCATGTTATCGTTGGAGCCCATCCTCCACAGACAGACAACTTTCTTAATAAATTACATAGACTATACAACAAACATTGTCCTATAAAAATGAAACAGATTACGAATAAACGGCTAGGCTGCCCATGGCTAACTAACAGCTTACTAAAATCCATTAGCAAGAAACATCAATATGAAAAGCAATATAGACAGGGATTCATACATAAAGAGTTTATTAAAAACTATTCATCAGTTCTCACCAAACAATTGTACTACTCCAGCAGATTCACTGAAACAAGAGGAGATATAAAAAAGACCTGGAAAACACTTTCACAGATTATGGGCACCCACAAACTGAAAAAAAACTAGGGATATTGTCCTAACTAAACCAAACGAAACACCACTACAGCCTATTGATACAGTAAACAAGATAAATGACTTCTTCTCAACCATAGGATCAAACCTTGCCAGTAAAATCCCAGATACCAATGCCCGAGCAAGTGATTACCTAGATGGGAATTTCCCATCCTCCTTATATCTTGCACCTACTGAACCCACTGAAGTCACCATGATAATCAAGTCACTTAAAAATAAATCAGGGCATCTGTCTCAAGTCCCACCCTTAATATACAAATGAGCCGCTCATGTCCTTTCACATCCTATTTCATTACTTTTTAACAAATCATTAGAAACTAGCATTTTCCCGACACTACTCAAAACAGCAAGGGTTACACCAATACACAAAGGTGGTGACCCCACAGACGTAAACAACTATAGGCCTATATCAAATCTACCGTTGCTATCCAAAATCTTCAAGAAACTTGTGCACAAGAGATTATACTCGTTTATAAGTTTATAACGACACAAAGCATACTCAACCCCTGCCAATTTGGCTTCAGGAAAAATAAAAGCACTAACGATGCAATAGTAAAAATGATAGACCTGCTTTACACAGCACTCGAAAATAAGGAATATCCATTAGGACTTTTTATTGACCTAAAGAAAGCTTTTGACACAGTAAACCACGGCATCCTACTCCACAAACTTGACCACTATGGAATAAGAGGTGATGCACTAGCATACTTCAAATCCTACCTCACTAATAGGTATCAGTATGTCACTATTAAAGACACATCCTCCACGACATGACCAATTGACACCGGAGTACCACAGGGAAGTGTCCTTGGTCCCCTGCTCTTCCTCTTATACATCAATAATCTTCCTAATGTATCACAACACCTGAAACCAATACTCTTTGTTGACGACACAACTTATGTCATCTCCCACACAAATCTTGCCACGCTTAATACCATTGCTAACGACGAATTAATAAAAATATCAACATGGATGACAGCCAATAAACTTACACTCAACACTGATAAGACCTTCTATATTATGTTTGGCAACAGAGCAGGTGATCCACAATTAAACATTAAGATCAACACTACACTTATTGCTAAACATAATGAAGGCAAGTTCCTGGGCCTTCACCTTGACAGCAGCCTGAAATTCAGCACCCATATCCAACACATAACAAAGAAAGTGTCCAAAACTGTGGGGATTCTCTCTAAGATACGGCATTATGTACCACAATCAGCCCTACTCACACTAAACTACTCACTCATCTATCCCTACCTCACATATGCCATTTGTGCATGGGGATCAACAGCAATTACCCACCTAAAGCCAATAATAACCCAACAAAAAGCCGCAGTAAGAATTATCACGCAATCCAACGCTAGGCAGCACACCCCCCACTCTTCAAAGACCTAAACCTACTCACTGTTCAGAACATCCATACTTATTACTCTGCTATCTACATTTATAGAACCATAAACTCCAACTTTAACCCTGAGCTAAAACACTTTCTTGACAGTTGTGACAGGACCCATAGACATAATACCAGACATAAACATCTCTTTGACATTCCCCGTGTCCGACTAAATCTATACAAAAATTCAATGCGCATAAAAGGGCCTAAAATCTGGAACTCCTTGCCTGAAAACTCTAGAACTGCAGACAAAACCTCCATTTTCAAAAGCACTGTTAAAAAACATCTTATCTCACTTACGCACCCAACCGGTAGCTAACCACATGAAAACTACTTTATCTTGCACATATCCACAGCAAAATACACTTATTGATATCTGTGATTCCCCTTAATTTGCACATGACTAACCAAAATTCTAATACAACTATTGCTTCATAATTCTTAAGCTAATCATAAGTTTGCCTAAGACACTCCAATATAGAAACGGTATTATGCCAATACATCACCTTTACCATTAATATATAAACTAATTGTTAAATTCTTAAATGTTAAATTTAAATAGTAATTTTGTTATATCATGTATAGTGTGGTGAGTTATAGTACTGATATCTGTAGTAAGGGGATGTTTTGATAAGTATATAACTAATGCACATTGGTCAAATAGAGTATAGTAACATATAAACATAATGGAATTGGTATTGAGCATGTATTAAGCTAGTATGAAATAAAAATTTAGATATAAACTAATAAGATACAATTACTAAAAATAAGGTAGCACCAATGAGTTTGGTATTGGTTATGTATTAAGCTAGAATGAAATAAAGTACAGTAAAAATTAAAAATTTAGATATAAACTATTGAGTTTAAATTACAAAATTGGGTAGCACCAATGAGTTTGGTGTTGGTTATTTAATAAGCTAGAATGAAATAAGGTAAACTAGATATTACCTATGATATTAACAAGATAATAAGGTAGTTATAAGATAGTTATAGAGTAAAGTAGCACCAGACTGTTACTTGTAATTGCACTAGGGAATAGTTGCAATAGATATAAAGGTAAAATACAGGTTTATATAAAAGTATAATAAAAAAAAGAGGGGCAAAGAATGGTATACAGTAGATATTAAAATAAGTAAAATGGGATATTTGCCACAGGTTATTAAAAAGTATAATTGGTTAAGATAGGGCAATGATGTTGTAGCTGTATATGGAAGCTTGGATCTTTGGCAATGGTAGGTTAATAAAAATAAAGGTATAAAATAAGATTGAGCAATGAAGTATAAAAAAATAGGGCAATAATAATTTTAAAATAAAATTGGGCAATAAAGCTTGAATAATAAGGGGATTTTGTAGTTATCAAATACAAATTAAGACTATGAGGTAGAATTAAGACTATGAGGTAGAATGGTAGTTAGATATAAAAGTGAAAATTTAATGGTAAAAGGGTAGTAGAATTTTGGGGGAACAAAATTTATAGATGATTCATAACACTAATCGTGGACAGTGGGTTTACTACATATTATTATAATTCTGTTAATCCAGCCTCACTCAGGAATGTTTTGAGTTCATATTCTGTTGCAATGAAATACCTCTTCCCAGTGGGCTGTTTCCTAACTGCGATTTTACCATCCCTCACAAAGCACTGATGAATTTTTTGGGCATTGCGTAATTTTCTTAATCGATAAAGGAGGTTTTGTCTTGTTTTGGTAAGGCATTCATTAACGTACACATCAGATTTCATAGCTATGGATGTTTTTAGTAGGTTGTTTCTTTGCAAGCTGGTATTGAATTTTAATAGCACTGTTTTTTTCCCTGCTTGGTAGCCCATCAGTTTGCAATCTTTTAGTTCATCACTACGTATGTTTAGGCTAAGGTGGTCCTTGAAAAGTTGTAGGGTGGCCTCCATGCATGTCTCTTGGGTGACTGTAGGTGGAAGATGTTTGCTATTAACTACAACAGCGTCACTTAGCTGTTGTTGATCATTATGGTCTTGGAAGTTGTTGATGACATCAGTAAGTTGTAGATCCACTCGTGATCTTTCTTCTATGATGTTCTTATTCAGTTGGGTGACTTGGTCTTTTAGAGTGTTGATGGTGTCCATGGACTGGGTGTGTGTGTTGCTTAGTTGTTCTAGAGTGCTTAGTTTATTTTCCAGAGTTGTGATCTTGTTTTAAGCTCCTGCATTTCCTGGGTAAGCTTGGTGATTGTTTGGTTCTGGATCATAAGGAGTTTAGCTATTTCTGGGTCATTAATCTTCTTAACATCAAATCCATGGAAAGAGTTATCTTGGACTGTGGCGGCCATTTTTATTGTTGTCTGTCGGGTGTTGTGATGATGCAGGTGTTTGGGGGTTGAGGCCTGGCTGGCAGTACAAGAAGTTTTCCTTGTAGAATTTCTGCTCTCACCTGGGATGTTAGGAGTTCTTGGCTGCTTACTGGATCTTCTGTTGTAGCTCTGACCCTTGGCCATTGACCGTGGCTTCAGATGAATAGTAGGCGATGTGGAATGGGTGAATGTTGTGGAGTATCACTTCAATGGCAGCGGGGCAGGTGGTGGTAACACGAGTCCTATTAGTTGGTGATTTACATATTTTGGGTGATTACTGTAGTTGATTTATATCATTCTGGGTATCCACATATGTTAGTGTTATGTGGGTCTTGATTAGGCCATCACAGGGCTGCTGGGAACCTCAGGTGGAAGTAAAAGTAGAGGACAAGGTTCTTGCTGCTTGCTGCCGCTGCCGCTAAAGTAGTATTATCATTATTAATATGGCATCTTCAAGACTAATAACACACTCTTAGCAATTTTAATGTGTTCCTGCATGCCAGCACAGGCACAAGTTGTGGAGTTTAAAGCAGCTAAGTTCAGTGACAAAGTATAGCATTAAGAGTGTTGAGTTCATGCGATAGAAAAAGGATGAAATGAAATTAACTCCTGACAGCATAAGTCGCTCTGCTTATCTTCTGCAAGGTATGTAAATGGTGTACGTACACCTGTTCATTTGTACATTATGGTTTTCTTATGAAAGAAGTGATCTAATGCAGTTAGCATTACAAACTCCGTTTTCTCCTATACTAACATGTCTGAAGGAGGAAAGAATGGGAAGATGTTTTCAAGCTGTAGCAAGAATGCCGCCCACCACCACCGTCCTCCTCTGCCACCACATTCATAATGACATACATATTTTATTAATTCTAGAGTGCATATCAGGTTTTTATGTTATTTATATTGTTTATTATGTCATATTAGATGAATTGTGATAGATAAATAAGCTGTCGAGTTGATAATAGCGTCATAGTGAAGTACAGTAGAACGTCATTTAACAAGAGTTTATTTGGCACGATTTGGGTATAGCACGAATGAAGAATTGCGGCACATTTTTATGTAACACTACGTAAAATTAACTTTACATGGTTCGCGGAAGGGGAAAAAATTTTGAGCGCACGGTCGCCCACAGTGGGTTACACCATTGAGTCAATATGGGAGACCTACCGCCACCCCCGAAACCCTCACCCAACCGCACCAACCCACACCACCGTCCCAGCCTACCCCTGCCACCACCCAACACCACCCCACCATCTCAGCATTCGTACTTCATACCCGTACAGTCCCTCTTCTCTGCTACAAGCTTGTGATTGTGAATTGTGTTTTGATCTTTTAATTACTATATCTTGTATCTGCCAAGCAATCATGACACCACTTTGAGTGTTGCTCAAAGTGGCAAGAAAAGGTATAAGCATTTAAGTCTTAGAATTAACGAAGAAAACAAAGATATTAGACAAGACGAAACCTGTGGTCGTAATGAAGTGTTACTTTGTACACATAAAAAGTGGTAAACATAAGTTTGTGTGACTGACTGACTGACTTACTGAATAACTGACTGACTTACTGAATGACTTACTGACTGACTTACTGAATGACTTACTGACTTGACTTACTGACTTGACTGACTGACTTACTGAATGACTTGACTGACTTACTGAATGACTTGACTGACTTACTGAATGACTTGACTGACATACTGAATGACTTGACTGACATACTGAATGACTTGACTGACATACTGAATGACTTGACTGACTTACTGAATGACTTGACTGACTTACTGAATGACTTGACTGACTTACTGACTGACTGAATGACTTACTGACTTGACTGAATGACTTACTGACTTGACTGAATGACTTACTAACTTGACTGAATGACTTACTGACTTGACTGAATGACTTATTGACTTGACTGAATCACTTACTGACTAGAATAAATCACTTACTGACTTGAATGAATCACTTACTGACTTGAATGAATCACTTACTGACTTGAATGAATCACTTACTGACTTGAATGAATCACTTACTGACTTGGCTGAATCACTTACTGACTTGGCTGAATCACTTACTGACTTGACTGACTTACTGAATGACTTGACTGACTTACAGAATGACTTGACTGACTTACAGAATGACTTGACTGACTTACTGACTGACTTACTGAATAATTTGACTGACTTACTGACTGACTTGACTGACTTACTGAATGACTTGACTGACTTACTGAATGATTTGACTGACTTACTCTTGACTGACTGAATGACTTAAAGTTAGACACTCCAGTACAACCATCGACTTCAGTTCCAGAACCTCTACCATGGACCTCAGCCCAGTAGGGCCACAGTATAACTCTCCACTCTCTTCACAATCATCCACAAACACCAGCACCCACAATTTAAGATAAGAAATACTATTATTACTATTATTTATATTACATTTGTAGTCTTAAGCAGTAAAAACAACATAATACATCACAACAATGAACTACAATTACATATTCACTTTTATTTTTGTAAGATGTGGAGACCTAAAAAAAAGTTGTTAGGCTTTTTTGGAGCTCCCAGGAACGTAACCCTATTTTTCCCATAAGTTCTTCAGTTCATCTAACAAGGTTTTACTTAAGACAGCACTTTCAGGAACGTAACTACCGTGTTAAATGATGGTCTAATGTATACGATTGTCACGTGACCGGCAGTCGGCGATGTTGCCGTAAGCGGTTCACTTTCTGTCAACTTCATGCCTCTATATTTCGATAAGTATTGAACGCAAATTTTTTTTTTACTAAAACACTTAGAAAATTAGTCTTAAGATTTTGGTAAGAAAAAATATTTTTTTTTTTCCAATATTTTTCGACCCTGAGTGGGAGTTCAGGATCGAGGGTCTCGACCCTCAAAGAGTTTAGGGAACTGAAGCTCGCTTGTTATTATTATTATTACAGTGGAACCCCGAGTTTCGAACGCCCTGAGTATTGTACTTTTCGAGTCTAGAACCGTTTTTTCAGCTAAATTTTGTCCCGAGTTTCGCACTGTGCCCCATGTTTCGCACCGCGTACCAGACCTGTCTGCCTGCCCGGGCCTCCCCGAGTGAACATTACATTATATACTAGGCATTTAAAGTGCCCTAGAGTGATAAAATGCATATACAGTACACTCATTACTTACCTTAAAATATTTGTAGTCTTAATGGTCTTAATACAGTGGACCCCCGAGTATTGTAATTAATCCATTCCAGGAGCTAGTACTTAACACGAAGTTTACGAAATTCGAACCATTATTTCCCATAAGAAATAATGTAAATACAATTAATCCATTCCACAAAAAAATATTCACATACTAAATTAAAAACAATATATATATATATATATATATATATATATATATATATATATATATATATATATATATATATATATATATATACATTTACTTACCTTTATTGAAGAGTTGCAGGCATCTGGAAGGTAGAGTTGCTGAAAGGGGCAGGGAGTTAGTGGTTGGAAGGGAATCCCCTCCAAAGGACTTCAGGTAACAAGTCCCTCTCTGGGGTTACTTCCGTTCTTGGTCTTTTAATGCCACTAGGACCAGCTTGAGAGTCACCAGACCCCTGCCTGGTGAAGTAACTGTCCAGAGTCCTCTGTTTCTGGCGACCCTTCAACACTTTCCTGAAGTGCGACATGGCTCTGTCACTGAAGTGGCTGCACAGAAGGCTCATTTCAGCTTGCTCAGGGTGGTGTCTTTCAACAAATGTCTGCAACTCATTCCACTTTGTACACATCTCCTTAAGCACTGAAGAGGGCACCTCCTTCTGTCTCTCACCCTCCTCCTTTGAAGCAATAACCTCAGCTGTGGTCTGTTGCTGTTCCAGATGAAGCTCTTGCAGCTCTTCAGTTGTTAGCTCTACCCTGTGGGCCTCCACCAACTCTTCCACATCCTCACCACTCACCTCCAACCCCAGGTTGTTCCCCAATGCCACAATAGAGTCCACAACAGGCACAGGGTCGTCAGGGTCAAGGTCAGGGTCAGCCTCAAATCCTTCAAAATCTCTCTGTTGGACACAACCTGGCCACAATGGTCTCCAAGCAGAGTTCAAAGTCCTGGAAGTCACTCCCTCCCAAGCCTTACCTATAAGGCGTATGCATTGCACAATGTTGAAGTGATCTTTCCAGAACTCTCTTAGGGTCAACTCAGTGTCCGAGGTCACTTCAAAGCACTTTTGAAACAGTGCTTTGGTGTACAGTTTCTTGAAGTTGGAAATGACCTGCTGGTCCATGGGCTGGAGGAGAGGAGTGGTGTTAGGAGGCAAGAACTTCACTCTGATGAAATTAAACTTGTCAGACAAACACTCTTGCAAGTTGTGAGGGTGAGCAGGAGCATTGTCCAGTATCAGGAGGCACTTGAGTGGCAATTTCTTTTCCAAGAGGTATTTCTTCACAGTAGGGCCAAACACTCCAGTCACCCATTCCTTGAAAATCTCCGTAGTGACCCATGCCTTGGTGTTAGCCTTCCAATGCACACACAAATTATTCTTGTCAACACTGTGATTCTTGAAGGGTCTGGGATTTTCATAGTGATACACCAGTAAAGGCTTCACTTTAAAATCCCCACTAGCATTAGAACAAAACATGAGAGTTAGCCTGTCTTTCATAGGCTTGTGTCCTGGCTGTGCTTTTTCCTCCTGAGTAATGTAGGTCCTGTTGGGCATTTTCTTCCAAAACAGGCCTGTTTCATCACAGTTAAACACTTGTTGGGGGAGGAATTGTTCAGCCTCTACGAACCCCTGGAATTCATGCACAAATTTTTCAGCTGCACGTTTGTCTGAGCTCGCTGCCTCACCATGCCTCGCAACACTGTGCATGCCACTACGTTTCTTAAACCTGTCAAACCAGCCTTTGCTGGCTTTAAAATCACTTGCCTCACCACTGGTTGCAGGCATTGTCTTGACAAGATCTGCGTGCAACTTCCTTGCCTTTTCACAAATTATCGCCATGGAAACACTATCACCCGCTCTCTGTTTTTCATGGATCCACACCAACAACAACTTCTCAACCTCATCCACTGTTTTCGATCTATTTTTCGTTAACATTATCAACCCCTTTTGCAACATTAGCTTCCTTGATCTCATTTCTCTTTGCCAGGATAGAGCCGATAGTAGAAGGGGTTTTGTTGTACATCCTGGCAAGATCACTCAGACGTACGCCACTCTCATATTTTTCTATAATCTCTTTCTTCAGTTCGATGGTGTTCCTCACTTTCTTTACCACAGGGGTGCCACTAGGAAGCTTCTTTGGACCCATGGTGACTTATTTCACAGTGACAATCACTAAAGCACCAAAAAAAACACCAAATGTAGTGTGAATGTTTGAAAGAGCGCGCTAGGTAATGTTCTCTCAATGGTAAACAACGCTTCACTGGCGGTGTCCTGCGTCCCGCGCAGGCGCGGAGCAGGCGGACAGGTCTAATACGTTACGAAACACGAGCGGTTTTACGATTCTCGAAGTCGTAAAAAGCTTACGAAACACGATGTTTACGAAGTAAGAACCTTACGAAACTCGGAGGTCCACTGTATAGGGTGCAAGGTGAATAGGCTTTTAAAGTGCCCTAGAGCGATAAAATGCATATACAGTGGAACCCCGGTTAACGAACACCCCAGAAATCGTGCAATTATGTAAGTATAATATTGTAAGTGCTTGTGGAAGTGTATTTTTGGGGGTCTCTGAAATAGACTAACCTAAATGACATTTTTTCTTAAGGAAGTAAATTGTTGTAATGGCACTTGAGCAGGCTTCTGCAATGAATTTTTTCGTTAACCGGGGTTCCACTGTACAGTACATTCATTAATTACCTTAAAATATTTGTAGTCCTAATGTAGGGTGAGAGGTGAGTTTTATTTGTAGAAAGTCAGGTTTGGGAAGTTTGGTAGCCAGCCAGGTCAGCCCACCCCACCCATACGTAATATACTATGACATTTAATTAAAACGCCCCAGAGTGATAAAATACATATACAGTACATTCATTAATTATCTTAAAATATTTGTAGTTTTAATGTAGGGTGAGAGGTGAGTTTTATTTGTAGGAAGTCAGGTTTGGGAAGTTTGGTAGCCAGCCAGGGCAGCCCTCCCCGCCCCACCCTATCCCACCCACACGTAATGTAAACAAACCAGGTGAATGTGTCTGGTTTTCATCACTTTACATTGTGTACAAGTTGTCTCCACGTTGATACAGTAGAATCAATAAAGAGAAACACTCCCATTCTCCTGTAACACCATTTTTAGAAGAAATGACGCTCTGAGTGAAGGCATATAAAAGGAATAATTTCTAGTTACCCCCAGTAATATTATAGTGACACATTTTCTCTGATGTTGGGTTTCAAGTCGCCTGGCTACCACAAGTCCTACAAGTTGCCTGGCTACCACATCTCATATTTATGTTAATTTATTCTACTGTGGGTGTATTTATCATGTTTATATGTTACGTAGCATGTTAATTATAGAATTTTGAAAAAATATCATAGATGGATTAATGGAAATGTCTATACAATGGTCCCTCAACTTTCGGTCGATCCGACTCGGTGATTTCGAGTTTCGAGTGCTTTTTTCGGTCAATGTTTCCATACCAGACCAGTCTGCCTGCCCCCGCTTGTGCGCCTCGCCACGCAGGACGCCAGTCTAGCATTGTTTACCATTGAGAGAACATTACCCAGTGCGCTCTTTCAAACATTTCACAATAAATTTATTGTGTTTATTGCTGGTTTAGTGATTGTCACTGTGAAATAAGTCACCATGGGTCCAAAGAAGCTTCCTAGTGGCACCCCTGTGGTAAAGAAAGTGAGGAACACCATCGTACTGAAGAAGGAGATTAAGGAAATTTGTTCTATGTGGACTAAGGTGCAGACATTTGTTGAAAAACACCACCCTGAACAAGCTGAAATAAGCCATCTCTGCAATCAGTTCAATGACAGAGCCATGTTGCACTTCAGGAAAATGTTAGAGGTGCCAGAAACAGAGCACTCTGGACAGTTACTTTTCTAGACAGGGGTCTAGTGACTCTTAAGCTGGTCCTAGTGGCATTAAAAGAAAAAGAAGGGAAGTAACTCCAGATAAGGACTTGTTACCTGAAGTCCTTATGGAGGGGAATTTCCCTTCCAAACACTAACCTCTCCCCCTGTCCTCCTCCCTATCTTCCAGATGCCAGCAACTCTCTTCAATAAAGGTAAGTAAATGTTAAGGTCTAGCTCCTGGAACGGATTATGACCGAAAGTCGAGGGACCACTGTTCATGTATTAATGTAATAGTATACGACATTTAATGTGCCCAAGAGATTACGTATTACGTCAAGAGTAGAGAGACTCTTAGTGATTTTAATGTGTACCTGCATGCCAGCACAGTGTGTAAGTATATTTAGGTACAGGTACACATAAGTATAATTATCAGAGTACATGTAAAATATGCAATAACTTTAAAACACAAAATTTTGGAAAGTTTCCAGACATAAGAGAGATGTGCTCACAGAGAATGTAAACAAACCGAGTGGGGAGCGCCGTATTTGAAAAACCGCTCACTGCAAGTTTTGGTCATATACAGTGGACCCTCGGTTAATGAATACCCCGGAAATCGTGCAATTATGTAAGTATAATTTTGTAAGTTCTTGTGGAAGTGTATTTTTGGGGGTCTGAAATAGACTAACCTACGTGAAATTTTTCCTTAAGGGAGTAAATTCGTTCGGTAATGGCACTTGAGCAGACTTCAGGAGTGAAGTTTTTACGAAACTCGGGGGTCCACTGTAATTTGAAATCGCCGTATTAGTGGAACGCAGTAAGGCAAAGCACCATAAAGCGGGCCCTACTGTACTGAGTAAACTTATTCCCCTATAAATTTTATAATCTCTTTTGTCCCCCCTTCCCTTTATATAAAGGAACTATACATGCTCTCTGCCAATCCCTAGGTACCTTCCCTTCTTTCATACATTTATTAAACAAAAATATCAACCTCTCCAACACTGTCATGATCCCGTCAGTTCCAGCTGCTTTACCCCCTTTCATTCTATATACAGTGGTACCTTGGTTAACGATGGTCCCCAAACTCGCCCTTTTATGTAAGTTTATTTTTTTAAATGCTTTTGTAAGTGTATTTTTGGGGGTCTAAAAGGACTAGTCTATTTTACATTATTCCTTATGGGGATAAATTCGTTTGGTAATGGCACTTGAACAACATTCTGGAACGAAAAAATATCGTTAACCGAGGTACCACTGTATATGTAATACCTCATGCACCTCCCTTACACTCACATCCTGCTCTTCTTCACTCCTAAAAGATGCTTTACCTCCCTGGCCAGTGCATGAAATTACTGCCTCTCTTTCTTCATCAACATTTAAAAGTTCCTCAAAATATTCCCGCCATCTACCCTTATTAGCTAAAGAAATTAAATCCAGTCCAGTACGGTATGCTTTTTCATTCGGAAGAGATTGATAAAGGTTTTTCTCCAGCTTATTACATCCAAAGTTTTTCCACTACACAGATAACTTACTCATAGGAGACTGAAACTTATGATGACGTTTCGATCCGACTTGGACATTAAACATTATCGTAAGTTTCAATCTCCATCTTGCGGATTATTTGTGTATTGCTCCAACTATAGTAGGGTACAGTTTTATTCTTAAAAGCTTTTCCAGTTTTAGGGAATATGCATTTTTGTTTATTCATCTCCAGCGGTAGATTGTAATGACTTATGGCATAATGACTTATGGCAGGTTGTAATGTCTTACATGACTCATATTTACTACGTACATTAACTATGACCCATACACTAACCCCTTTCCCCTCCCTCTATAATTTTTGCTGATATCCTTTCTTCAACACCTTCACCTCTGCCATGTAACACTGAATAACCCTTGTAGGTTATTCCATGAATATAATTATTTTTTCATAGATGTGATGTTCTTGTCAATTTATTTATATAGGACAGACGAGGGCACCACTCTCCTAAGAACAAGACGAGAGAAGAGGACATAAGCTATGCCTGCTGTCATATCAATTCATTTCCCATTGGCTATCACAACAGTGAAACTAATGATTGTGGTAGACTCTCTCTGCCTCATGACCTCAATGTGGAGAAGATGTACCGAATGTACAAAGAGCAGTGTACCATGGACAAGAGGGTTCCCATTGGCAGTTTTGTCTATAGGAAAATTTTGAAAGAAAGGTATACACAGTTGACTATTATTTTTTTACATCATCAGTCACTCACTAAGGTAGAAAAACATATTTACTATCATCCACTCAATAGCTGTCTTGCCAAAATTATGAAAACATCACAATTCAAATGAGCCTCAAAACTGTAACTTCACCCTTTCTTCAGTGCTGTACTTCCCACAAGCTAGCTGTTTCCCCTAAGCCCTTCATAAATGTTACCTTGCTCACACTTCAACAACACATCAAATCACAAAAATCACCTGTCTCCAGTAATTCAAGCCTGCTGGATGCTCAAGCCCCTAGCACTCAAATCCTTCTTTACCCCTTGTCTCTAACTTTTCCGGGAATGAGCACTACTCCTCATTCCTTAACCCTTTGACTGTTTCGGTCGTATATATACGTCTTACGAGCCACTGTTTCGGACGTATTAATACGCCTAAATTCTAGCGGCCTCAAATCAAGTGGGAGAAAGCTGGTAGGCCCACATGTGAGAGAATGGGTCTGTGTGGTCAGTGTGCGCAGTATAAAAAAAATCGGGCAGCCAGTGGTGCATTGTGGGTAAGCCATTTCAGTAGTCCATGTTCAGCATGCCTAGCGGTAAGAAATACCTGACTCCCAGGCGAATCTGGGACTCTTCTCTTCCCCAGTGATAGTTCTAACACAGATGGAAGTGTTTCTGAAGATGAATTTCATGGTTTTGAGGAGTTTGTGACCGAAAGCAATGCCCAGGATACCAGAAGGAAGGAAGGAAGAAAGAAAGAAAGTAAGGAAGGAAGGAAGAGATGAGAGGAAGAAAGAGATGAGAGGAAGGAAGGAAGGAAGAGATGAGAGGAAGGAAGGAAAGAAGAGATGAGAGGAAGGAAGGAAAGAGGAAGGAAGGAAGGAGGAAAGGAAGGAAAGAAGAAAGGAAGAAAGAAAGAAAGGAAGGAGAGATGAGAGGAAGGAAGGAACAAAAGAAGTAAGACAGGAAGGAAGAAAAAAAGGAAGGAAGAAAGGAAGGCAGGAAGGAAGAGATGAGAGGAAGGAAGGAAGAGATGAGAGGAAGGAAGGAAGGAAATAAGTAAGAAAGGAAGGAAGGAATGAAGGAAGAAAGGAAGCTAGGAAGGAGGTTGTGGGGAAGAAGACATGGGTCCCCTTTTGTGTTGACAGGTTGACAGCAGTGAGGGTGGTGAGTAATGGTATAATATGTCATTTTGACAGCTGCCTTACCCTGACTCAGCAAATTTAGATGTCCACACACACACACACACACACAGCTTCAAGCTCTAAGGGAAGTTGATGGAAAGTGTCCAGTCATTATATATGTGTATATATATTATAGAACAATAGTAATAAACAATTTTTTGCAGTGTTGGTTTGTGTAAACAAGTTCTGTAAACAATATAATGATAATAATGTTTGTGCAGTTATTGTGTTGCATACAACGAGTGTATATATGTACACAGCATCATACTTTGGTCTCACAGGCCACATAAGTTACTTGGAAAAAAAAATATTGGAAAATACAAGAAACCTTCGAATGGGAGTAAATATAAGTGTACCGGTGAGTGGCATGCGCCGCTGTTGCCATACGCAGCTCATTTTCTGCCAACTTTACACCTCCATATCTCAGTAAGTATTGATCGCAAAAAAAAAAATTTAGGAAGAAAACAATCAGAAACATAATCTTAACATTTTGATAAGAAAAAATAATTTTTTTTTTTTCAAATATTTTGCGACAACGGGAGAGCACTCAGGATTGGGGCTTGCGACAGTCAAAGGGTTAACCACAGATATATACGTACACCCTCTTGGTCATTCTGTTCTGCTCCATCCTCTCTGAATCCCCAAAATAACTCAACAACTCCTCTGATCTCTGGTAACTCCACACCATCTGATTTATACACCCTGAATTCTCTTCATAATGTTGACACCAGACATGGCTCTCAGTCATGATAATAATAATAATAATATTTTATTTTGACATGATACATGTTTATACAAAGGAATATAATAGTTGGGCGTTCATGCCAAAAGCCCCTTTATATGCAGAGCATTTCGAGCAAACTTAAAATTAACTGAAGATTAATAAGGCAATAACAGCATGTATGGTCATTAGATGAGTTACAATGAATACAAGAGAATTGAGTATTCTATTAGGTCATGCTATATGGCTTTAATAAATCTTGTAGAGAAGATGTACAGTTTAGATAACGTATTAACTTTAGGCGGCCACAATGGAGTGATTATATTTGAGATGAATACAGATATTGAGAGTAAGTATATATCGATTATATTGATGAGAAAGTTTTACCTATGTTCATGATATGTATTAAGAAAATGCATATACAGTGGTCCCTCAGTTTTCGCCGAAAATTTGTTCCAGAATGCTACTCAAGTGCCATTACCGAACGAATTTACTTCCTTACGAAATAATGTCATGTAGGTTAGTCTATTTCAGACCCCCAAAAATACACTTGCAACAGCACTTACGAGATGCACGAAAACTGAGGGACCACTGTACAATGGTCCCCCACCTAACGAGCACCCCGGAAATCATACAATTATGTCTACCTGGACTTTACCTGGAGAGAATTCCAGGGGTCAACGCCCCCGCGGCCCGGTCCGTGACCAGGCCTCATGTTGGACCAGAGCCTGATCAACCAGGCTGTTACTGCTGGCCGCACGCAGTCCAACGTACGAACCACAGCCCGGCTGGTCAGGTACCGACTTTAGGTGCCAGTCCAGTGCCTGCTTGAAGACAGCCAGGGGTTTGTTGGTAATCCCCCTGATGTATGCTGGGAGGCAGTTGAACAATCTTGGGCCCCTGACACTTATTGTGTTGTCCCTCAACATGCTAGTGGCACCCCTGGTCTTCATTGGGGGGATGTTACATCGCCTGCTGAGTCTTTTGTTTTCGTAGGGAGTGATTTTTGTGTGCAAGTTTGGTACTAAGCCCTCGAGAATTTTCCATGTGTATATAATAATGTATCTCTCCCGCCTGCGTTCTAGAGAGTACAGGTTTAGGAACTTCAAGCGTTCCCAGTAGTTGAGGTGGTTTATCGCACTTATGCGTGTGGTGAAGGTTCTCTGCACATTTTCAATGTCAGCAATTTCACCCGCCTTGAAAGGTGCCGTTAGTGTGCAGCAATATTCCAGCCTAGATAGAACAAGCGATCTGTAAAGTGTCAACATGGGCTTGGCATCCCTGGTTTTGAAGGTTCTCATTATCCATCCTGTCATTTTTCGAGCAGATGCAATTGCTACTTTGTTATGGTCCTTGAAGGTGAGATCCTCTGACATGATCACTCCCAGGTCTTTGACATTAGTTTTTAGCTCTATTGTGTGGTTGGAATTAGTTTTGTACTCCGATGAGATTTTAATGTCTTCACGTTTTCCGTATCTGAGTAATTGAAATTTCTCATCATTGAACTTCATATTGTTTTCTGCAGCCCATTTAAAGATTTGGTTTATGTCTGCTTGGAGTCTAGCCGTGTCTTCAACGGTGGACACTGTCATACAGATTCGGGTGTCATCTGCAAAGGAAGACACAGCACTGTGGCTTATATCCCTGTCAATATCTGATATGAGGATGAGGAATAGGATGGGAGCAAGTACTGTGCCTTGTGGAACAGAGCTTTTCACAGTATCTGCCTCAGACTTTACTCTGTTGACTACTACTCTTTGTGTTCTACATGTTAGGAAATTATAGATCCATCTACCAACTTTTCCTGTTATTCCTTTATCACGCATTTTGTGTGCTATTACACCATGGTCACACTTGTCAAAGGCTTTTGCAAAATCTGTGTATATAACATCTGCATTCTGTTTATCTTCTAGAGCATCCAGGACCTTGTCGTAGTGGTCCAGTAGTTGGGACAGACAGGAGCGGCCTGCTCTAAACCCATGCTGTCCTGGGTTGTGCAATTGATGGGTATCAAGATGGGTGGCGATCTTGCTACGAGTGTAGCAGGGATGCAGGGAGTGTAGCAAGGATGCAGGGAGTGTAGCAAGGATGCAGGGAGTGTAGCAGGCATGCAGGGAGTGTAGGAAGGATGCAGGGAGTGTAGGAAGGATGCAGGGAGTGTAGCAAGGATACAGGGAGTGTAGCAGGCATGCAGGGAGTGTAGCAGGAATGCAGGGAGTGTAGCAAGGATGCAGGGAGTGTAGCAGGCATGCAGGGAGTGTAGCAGGCATGCAGGGAGTGTAACAAGGATGCAGGGAGTGTAGCATTGATGCAGGGAGTGTAGCAGGGATGCAGGGAGTGTACCAAGGATGCATGGAGTGTAGCAGGCATGCAGGGAGTGTAGCAAGGATGCAGGGAGTGTAACAAGGATACAGGGAGTGTAGCAGGCATGCAGGGAATGTAGCAGGCATGCAGGAAGTGTAGCAAGGATGCAGGGAGTGTAGCAGACATGCAGGGAGTGTGCATGCAGAGTGAGGATGCAGGGAGTGTACAGGCATGCAGGATGAGCAGGCATGCAGGGAGTGTAGCAAGGATGCAGGGAGTGTAGCAAGGATGCAGGGAGTGTAGCAAGGATCCAGGGAGTGTAGCAAGGATGCAGGGAGTGTAGCAGGGATGCAGGGAGTGTTGCAGGCTTGCAGGAAGTGTAGCAGGCATGCAGGGAGTGTAGCAGGCATGCAGGGAGTGTAACAGGAAGGCAAGGACTTGGTACCTGAAGTGTTAATGGAAGGGGATTCCCCTTCCAAACACTAGCATACTCCTTCCTCTCCCCTCCTTCCATCTTCCACACATCAACAACTCTTCAATAAAGGTAAGTGTTAAGTTATTATACTGTTGTAGTATTTATTTGTGGTAATTTATATATACAGTGGTACCTCGGTTAACGATGGTCCCCAAACTCGCCCTTTTATGTAAGTTTATTTTTTTAAATGCTTTTGTAAGTGTATTTTTGGGGGTCTAAAAGGACTAGTCTATTTTACATTATTCCTTATGGGGATAAATTCGTTTGGTAATGGCACTTGAACAGCATTCTGGAACGAAAAAATATCGTTAACCGAGGTACCACTGTATATATATAAAGGAAGAAGTGGGAGATACATCTACATGTACATGTATCAATCTTCTGTGTAAGTTAATGTGTAAACAATATTTATTTTAATACTTTTGGGTGTCTGGAACGGATTAATTTTATTTCCATTATTTCTTATGGGGAAAATAGATTTGGATTACGATATTTTCGGTTTACGATAAGCCCTCTGGAACTGATTAATATCGCAATCCGGGGGTCCACTGTATATATTAGTGATTGAGTTATTTTCTGTTATGGAAATTTTTTTATTGCAAGGGCCTTTACTTATCCTTAGTCAAATATATCATGTGTTTTTTATGCTCTACAGGGATCTCTTGATACCTTTTTCAAATTTTCTAATTTGGTGCTGATGATACTCAGTAATTGGTAAAGTTTCTCCCACTTCTTCCATGTTAGACTGATACCTGGATTGTTATGTGGCCAAACTTGTATGTATAAACAAATTGACAGATGATAAAGTTTGCAGGCAAGAGCTACTTGTGTTTTTTTTGGTCATTTTTTTTTTTTTTGCCAGTTTCCCTGAATATTTCATAGTTATCAACAGGAATTTTTGTGTGTAGCAATTCAGATTCAGATTTTTATTTCCTTGCAAGTTTACATTGAGATTACATGCATATAATTACAATAATGCGTTTCAGTTTACATTGAGTTTATATAATTACAGTAATGAGTTGCAGTGCAAAGAGAGCCATTATCATGCAATGGCATTATGGGCAGACTAAATTTAATGGCTTACAGACTACTTAATACGTACTACTAGATGGAAATAAATGGTATAAAATACAGACACAATGGAAAAATAAACACACAACAGTATAATGTGATCCTTTATTGGATCACATTATTTCGCCCACTGCGTGGGCGAAACGTTGTCAATAAAGGATCACATAATACTGCTTATGTGTTTATTTTTTCACGTACCACTAGAGAAATTGATCATACTAGTTTGATTGGGTTGTACATCTGTATGTATTTTAATTATTCCAGAAAGCAAGTTTACTCAAGTTAACAATCTGGGGATATAACATTGGGACAAGTTGAAAGTATTTTGCAGGTTGTTTATATCAATAGTAAATAATTAAATTATATTATTTGGTAAAGTAAAGTATTGAGTACATATTGAGTTTTTAATTTAGGGTAAGTATGTGGTTTTTGAGAAGAGTCTTAACATATGTCCTCACATATGTCCCTAAATGTTGCAATTGTAAGTGAAATTCACCTGTATTAAAACTTGTATATTATATGAAATAAAGAAAATCCTTCATTATTCTTATGATTTGACTACATTACTTTGGATGTCTGCAAAGGGCCAGTGAATATTTAAGCTTTTTGTTGGACATTCTTGAGTAAATGCCACCAGCAGTAAAAATCAGAGAATTCCAAACAGGGAATTTATGGGTTTACTGTGCTGTATCGAAGGTTGTTGCAAGTCTTCTGAGGAAAGCATGCTGTGATCTTTCATCCAGTAATAAGTTCTAATTTGTTGCGTGTCTTCTGAGGAAAGTGTGTAACAGTTACAGTCTACTACTAAGTCAAAAGTTGTTACTTGTCGTCTGAGAAACTTAGGCAACAGTTTTTGATAATTAATAATAATAATAACAAAAAACATAATACAACTCACTATTGTATATACTTTTTATTCTAAATACCTTCAGAGACATAAAATTATTGTGTATCTATTTCATCCTAGTTTAGTTAGGAGAGGAATATGTTAGTAGAAAACATTTTTTGAACCGTCTAGTCTATAGCCATCTTCTGGAGCTCAAACACATCGATATTTTAACTCAGATTCAACTGCTTCATCAAGTCTCCAGCTAACAAGACCCCAGAGAAGGACCTTGAGTATGCTTATCAACACATCCAGTCATCTCTACTGGAGTCAGCAGGTATGGAGAACACCCAGACTTACACAACTAGCTTAATACTGAAATAAAAGATTTTCCAGTATATTTTATAGTATTTAACCTTTGTAGTACTTATTTTGCATTTTACGTTTTTTTTTTTTTTTTTTGAGTAGGAAGAAAGAAAAGTTTCTGTTCAGAGTTACAGTATAGTATAAGCAAGGATGGGATGACACCAAAATCTTTGCTGATACTGATACTAATACTCCGTTGCAAACCAATATTGATACCATTAGAGTTAGCCAATACCCACTGATACTGATACCAATTCCAGTATTGCTACTTGATTTTAAAAATAAGCTGATAACCACCAGTGTGTTTGATCTTGCATTTATGAGGTGCTATCAAAAAGCAGAGCATTTTCATGCACTTCCTGGGTGAAATATGGTGGTGGCAGTGTAGGTCACACTACACAGTACACTCCTTTGTGAAGTAGTGTGGCGAGTTTCAGTGCACTCGGTCATTCTGTTAAGGTTAGATGGGCATTTTTTGTCGTGTTGCCAGTGTGTTGTTGCATTTTTTTTGTGTAGCAGAATGGAATCTTTAAAAGACAGAACAATGTGCATGTGAATTTCTGATTTAAATATAGTAAAAGTATTTGGCAATGAAGTAATGGGTCAGACACAGTGTTTTGAATGGTTTTCTCGATTCAAAGCAGGACTAATGTCAGTTGAGAATGATGAACACTGTGTCATCCTTCAGCATCTTAAACAAACACTAACATTGAAAAAGTGAGGAAGGTTATTTATAAAGATTGTTGTCAGAGTATCCAGGATATCGCAAATGCTGTGGGAATTTCTTTTGGGTTGTGTCAAAGCATTCTGACTGAAAATTTGAACATCAGGTTAGTGGCTGTGAAATTTATGCTCTGCTTGCTGACTCAATACCAGCTAGACTGTCATTCTCTGGCCAAGAGCAACATGGCGGTCGTCCCCTCAGTCTTCCTATTTCTCAGGTCTAGGCCCCAGTGAATTCTTTTTCTTTCCAAAAATAAAAATGGCACTCAAGGGGCAGTGTTTTAATGACTTGGAAGAGATTCAAGCAAGAGTTGCAGGGCACGTTAGAGGTGCTGGGATCAGTGTATAGCCTCCCAAGGAGAGTACAGTGGACCCTATGGTTAACGAATACCCCGGAAATCGTACAATTATGTAAGTATAATATTATAAGTGCATGTGGAAGTCTATTTTTGGGGGTCTGAAATAGACTAACCTACGTGACATTATTTCTTAAGGAAGTAAATTCGTTCAGTAATGGCACTTGAGCAGGCTTCTGGGATGAAGTTTTTTCGTTAACCGAGGGTCCACTGTACTTCAAGGGAGACAACTTCAACTAGGTGATTAGGTAAGCCTTTATATTTTTTTTCATGGGAGTCCAGAAACTTTCTGATAGCACCTTGTACAATAATAATAAGTGTACATTAAGGTAGTCAGTCACCTTTACCATACTGTCTTATTATTGCATCGTAATAGGTAAGTCTTTGTAAACTACATGCAGTTTCCCATAAAGCTTGTATGTATAATTTCTACTTTAGATCATTATGTCCAGCTGATGTAGGTAACAGCTAGTACCTCACATTCTGGTGCTTAAACCTTCTATATTATCATTAGTGGTGAGCAGGTAGGCTTCTAACTTCTAGGTTATTTCTCTTGCTATGCCTTCTTCAGTCTGTTTTTCATTTACTGTACTGTATTTATGATTTTTTCTCTGTTTTTTTAATACAGTTGAGAATCTTTTATCTGAAATGATTCAGACCGGAAGTGTTTTGAATTTCAGATTTTGGAATATTTGTACGTACAGTGGACCCCCGGATTTCGTACTGCTCCCAACTCGAACAATTATGTAAGTGTATTTTTGTAAGTGCTTTTGTAAGTATATTTTTGGGGGTCTGTACAGACTAATCTAATTTACATTATTCCTTATGGAAATAAATTCGTTCGGTAGCGGCACTCGAACAGCATTAAGAATTATGGCTGATAGCCGGGGGTCCACTGTATATCTATAAAATGGGACAGCTTGGGAATGGGACCCAAGTGTAAACATGGTTACAAAAAGTAGATAAATGCAAACCCAGACACTACAACTACACCAGGCAGGTCTGAGTAACTTGAGGGAGAGGGCACATTATCAGCGACATCACTTTGAGGAGGAACATCAGCAGCTGTTGAGGGACCTGGAAGAGGATGATCTAGGGATGAGGAAGCACTGTGCTCAATGGCTTTTTCTTTTATGTTATTTCCAGTGTCATCTGCCTCAATAACAGTGGTTTTCACGTAGCAGTCTCTCTCTGATTTTATACACTGACGTGATTTCTTGTTCTGTTATGAATGCACACTGCTCTAGTCCTTTCATAAGTCCACACACATTTTCACCATGTTATCTATTGGCACCTTTTCCACTGTCATCTTCATTGTCATAATTATCATCAGGATCACCTTGATTCAGAACCAATTCAGCTATTTCACCATTGATCATGGAATGAATAACTGGGGCATCACTATCGATGTTAAGAACTTCAGTATTCACTTCCTCTAGGTTACTGATGAACTCTGAAAGTGTACTTTTTTGTGTATGTAAGGAGGTCTGACATCATCATTTTCTCACTTGACATGCAAAATCCTTCAAATTCATCACTTTATCCATCATCACTCAGCAGAGTCACAGGCCAGAGGTTGTACCAGGCATGTGCAAGAGTGTCTTTAGTTACATGATTCCATGCATTGGCAGCTGCGTATACAGCATCCTTCAGAGTCAACTCTTTCTTGCAGTTGTCCACACCCACACCTCTGTTCACTGCTACCAACATGCTGTTCAAGAACTTGTCTTTATATTTAGTCTTCATTGATCTAAGGATGCCTTGGTCACTTGGCTGAATTAATGAAGTCACATTTGCCATATTGCCATAAACATAAACATAAACATTGCCATAAACATTATTTTTTGATGAGAAGTTCAGCTGGAGGATGAGCAGAACATTTGTCAAGGAATAACAAAATCTTATACAGTGGTACCCCGACTTACGATATTTTTTCATTCCAGAATGCTGTTCAAGTGCCATTACCAAACGAATTTATCCTCATAAGGAATGATGTAAAATAGACTAGTCCTTTTAGACCCCCAAAATTACACTTACAAAAGCATTTAAAAAAATAAACTTACATAAAAGGGTGAGTTTGGGGACCATCGTAAGTCGGGGTACCACTGTACTTGGCATCCAGTCCAACTTCTCTGCACTGGGCACGAGTCGCTGGTACAAAATGTTTGTGAAATCAATCAGAAAAGAGATTTTCATCAGCAACAATCTTGGTAAAGCTATCTTTTCAAAAACCTGTGGTACTCTGACAAGGTAGCTTCCAGTAGTAAAACATTATTATTTATAATCCCAGCTAGGCATCCTCATGGATCTTATCCTACTTTAGTAGTATACACTGTTCAAGGTACACTATAGCATCTATGCCAGCCTCTACTGGTGTTCTATGTCATAGTTTTTTTTAGATATATACCCTTCAAGGGAGATGTATACAGTGATGCTGTTCAGGGATTCCTGATCCAAGGAATTGGAGCTGTCCCTCCCCTTCCTTAGATCAAAAGCCCCTTTTCTCTGTCAGAGGTAAGTATTTTTTTACAACTAAAATATTTATGTACAGGTAAGTACTATTTTACAATTAAAATTTTATGCACAGGAGTAACCTAAAATATTCCTGTGTGCCTTCCTACATAGTAAGATAAATTCTGTGAGTAATGAGATAGTCTTAACCTGTCGCTAACACTGATAACGTTGTGTATTTTCCACAGTCACTCATGAAGGAGCTGCTCTTGGAATACCAGCAAACCCAAGCTGCAACTTGCAAGAAATTAGTGTCAAGAAACTCCATAGAGCCTATATGGAAAAGTGCTTGCAAGTAGGTCAAAAGGCAATTGGCATTGATGTATATAGAAAAATATTTAACACCAAGTTTCATCACAAACAAGATATAAGGCAAGCAGTGTACCAACCTCATTAACCATTTTTGAGGTAAATTAAACAGTTGCATTGATACACTTTATTTACATTAACTTTTGTCTTCTGTGATAGTTTTCCTCACTGATAAATGGCAAAATTTAAACTCTACCTGGTTTATAAATAGGTTTTCCTTGCTTTATACACATTCACTCTATGGGAATTCGATATTATGCAGTCCTAGCTCTGTTGACAATTCTGCGTATGTAACACACAATATACCTGTATCAGGTTGATATGACCTGCAAAGTATATTAAAAATTCTTATTATGTGTACAGTGGACCCCCGAGTTTCATAAACCCCGGAAATCGTACATTTATGTAAGTATAATATTGTAAGTGCTTGTGGAAAAGTATTTTTGGGGGTCTGAAATAGATTGACCTACGTGACATTTTTCCTTAAGGGAGTAAATTCGTTCGGTAATGGCATTTGAGCAGATTTCAGGAGTGAAGTTTTTACGAAACTCGGGGGTCCACTGTATTTAAATGATGATGGCTTGATTGAGCTTAGTACAGTTGCCCCGGTTCTGTAACACATCCATGGCATAAAATGCGACATATCTACCATATATGAAATTAATTTGGGTGCCCAACAAACCCAAGAGTTGTGTTTCTGGTGTTCCAGTTTACCAATGAGTTGTTTGTAATGGAACTTAATTTTCTATGGAAAAAAATAGTACAAAGGATAGTTGTGTGACATGTGTTTGTAACTATGGTTTGACATTTGTCCAACAGTTATTTTTAAATACAGTAAACCCTTGATATAATGAGTCCCAATACGTATAACAGACTTTTAAAGTTATGATCAATATCCACTGGTTAAGTTGTACTTTTAACTCCTTTATTTTTATTTTTTATTAAAGTAAATCTGTTAATTGTGTATAGTACTATATTAGGTATATAGTACAGTACTTTGGTATATTTTATTGCTATTTTTTAATGTTATTCTGATTTAACAGATACTCGGACAATCCCCCTTATTAGTGCATTAAATCGAGGGTTTATTGTATTCATTATGGGCTTTGCTCTTAAGTGTGAATGTTTGCAACTGAGGCACTTGTAAGTTAAGATTTTGTTGTACTTGTGTGTACTTTATTCTTACCATACTAGAATAATTATGAATGGTAAAACATACTATATTACCTGAATTATTTATGGCAATTGGGTAGGCTAGCTACACTGAATATACAGAGAGGATGTTCTCTTATGTAGGCTGTACCATAAAGTATATTTCAATATACTTTATGGTACACTATTTGTGTTAACATAGGTAAAAATTCAAATTAAAAGTTTAATATACAGACTTGATACTGTACTATTATACATGTTTTGTGCTCATAACACAAATGCCCTTCACAGAATTTTTTCTATGAATCGCCACTTTCCTCGTCACTGTCAGCTTGTTCTTTCTTCCCTTAAATTTACCACTGATATTGTTAGCCTTCTTTCTGACAAAAGCAATTTGGTGGTTTTTCCCTAATTTCGAGAATTACCTCTGAAAAGCCGAGGCCTTCCTATCTGACTCATACAATTATGCTCCTCTTGTTTTTAACCCTCTTGGGCACATCAAGAGAGCTTTCAGCCTTAACCTTAGTGCTCCCTCTAATCTTTGTCCACTTGATTTGGATCTTGTTCATTGTTTTTGTGCTATACAATACTCTGCCATATTTCTGTGATCTTTATAAAACTTACAGATCTGGTATTCCTCTCTGCCTCATCATTTCCTCTGGAGCAGTGGTTCTAACCCCTGAGTCATGACCCAAAATTGGGATGTTAGTAATTTCAATTGGGTCACCAAGGATCTTAAGATTTTATTATTATAACTACTACTACTACTTTTTCCAGTGTCATTTCATAACTATTAAGTATTAGTATTTCTTGTTACTTCTACTTACACTTAGGTCACACTACACATTCATGTACAAGCATATATATACACACACCCCTCTGGGTTTTCTTCTATTTTCTTACTAGTTCTTGTTCTTATGTCCTCTTATCTCCATGGGAAAGTGGAACAGAATTCTTCCTCCGTAAGCCATGCGTGTCGTAAGAGTCGACTAACATGCCGGGAGCAAGGGGCTAACCCCTTCTCCTGTATACATTACTAAAGTTAAAAAGAGAAACTTTTGTTTTTCTCTTTGGGCCACCCCGCCTTGGTGGGAAACGGCCGATTTGTTGAAAGAAAGAAAGTTTCTATATTCTTTTCAAGTTGGTTACTTCATGTGGAAAAAGACTCTTATGTACAGTTAAGAACATTTATTAAAGGAAAGATTTCACCACAAGTGGATTCTTCAGTTCTAATTCAGAGATAACTAAGAACGAGTATATACAAGTACAGTGGTACCTCGAGTTACGATATTTTTTCGTTCGAGAATGCTGTTCAAGTGCCATTTCCAAACGAATTTATCCCCATAAGGAATAATGTAAAATAGACTAGTCCTTTACACCCCCAAAAATATACCTACAAAGCATTTAAAATAAACTTACATAAAAGGGCGATTTTGGGGACCATCGTAACTCGAGGTACCACTGTACAGTGGTACCTCGAGTTACGATGGTCCCCAAAATCACCCTTTTATGTAAGTTTATTTTTTTAAATGCTTTTGTAAGTATATTTTTGGGTGTGTAAAAGGACTAGTCTATTTTACATTATTCCTTATGGGGATAAATTCGTTTGGTAATGGCACTTGAACAGCATTCTCGAACGAAAAAATATCGTAACACGAGGTACCACTGTACTTGGCAGGAGTCAGGTTGCAGGCTGTGAGAGGGTAGTAGTAGTAGTAGTCATAGTGGTAGTAGTGGAAGTAGTAGTACACTTGTGGTAAAATGCCCATGGCCAGGCTCTGGGAGTAGAAAGACTCTTGAAACTCATCAAAGGTATAAAGGGTTTGAGAAGGACCTGTCAACATCATGTTACAGCAGTCTCCAAAATCGGCATTATCCTTTTAATCGACAATTTGGATATAGTGCAGCTGCCATACTTTCGATGGATCGTGTTACTGGCTGCAGTTAGGGCAGCCTCTACACCAGGGATTCTCAACTTTTCCTCTATCATTAACCCCCTCAGCTTGATGTATTTCTCCATTTACCCCCTTACTTCCATACAAAAAAATTATCGCCATCATAAAGGGACAGAAAAACAAGGTCAGAAAAAATTAATTGAATTACTGTAGGGCCTCGCTTTTTGGCATTTCGCCTTACGGTGTTCCGTTAATATGGCGAGTTCAAATTATGACCAAAACTTTCTATACGGCGAGCGGTCTTTCAAATACGGTGCGCACCACCTGGTTTGTTTACATTCTCCGTGAGCACATCTCTCTATTATGTAATAATAATCACTCTTGGGCACATTAAATGTCCTATTTTACGTCAATATAGACATTTTCATTAATCCATCTATGATATTTTCTTCAAAATTACATAAGAAACATGTTACATAGCATATAAACATGCTGTTTATATGCTATGGAGGTGTGGTTGCCGGGTGGAGGGAAAACATTATGTAATACTAATAATAATCACTCTTGGGCATATTAAATGTCTTATTTTACGTTAATATAGACATTTTCATTAATCCATCTATGATATTTTCTTCCAAATTATATAAGAAACACGTTACATAGCATATAAACATTTTATGTTTATATACTATGGAGGTGTGGTAGCCAGGCGGAGGGAAAACATTACGTCACTCCACTTAATGCATAACGCTTTTGTGTACAATTCTCGGCATGAATTATTCATTACTTCTCCCTTTGTTTATGATGGCATCTAAAGGTAGTTGATAGAAACGATTAAACTCAGTGAACATGGTATGTCGATGGTAATAATATGGCTCTGGGCCACATGTAAGTAGGTGTAGGTATGTAGCCCAGGCAGACTACATACCTACATTATTATTATAACTGATAATTATACTTGTGTACAGTGGACCCTCGGTTTTCGTTCACCTCCAAACTCGAACAATTATGTAAATGTATTTTTGTAAGAGCTTTTGTAAGTGTATTTTTGGGGTTCTGAAACGACTAATCTAATTTACATTTGTCATTATGGGAACAAACTCGTTCGGTAATGGCACTCAAACAGCATTCTGGAATGAATTTTCAACGAAAACCGAGGGTCCACTGTACCTGTACCTAAGTAAACTTACACACGTTAATATATAGACATTTTACTTAATCCATCTAAATACACCCCACAGTAGAATAAATTAACATAAATATGAGATGTTGTAGCCAGGTGACTTGTAGTCCAACATCAGAGAAAATGTGTACACTATAATATTACTGGGGGTAACTAGAAAATTATTCCTTTCATATGCCTTCACTCAGAGCATCATTTCTTCTAAAAATGGTGTTACATGAGAATGGGAGTGTTTCTCATTATTTATTCTACTGCATCAACGTGGAGACAACTTGTACACAATGTAAAGTGACGAAAACCAGACGCGTTCGCCTGGTTTGTTTACATTACGTGTGGGAGGGAGGGGGGGGAGGGCAGCCCTGGCTGGCTACCCATACTCCCAAACCTGACTTCCTACAAATAAAACTCACCTCTCACCTATTTAAAAACTAAAAATTTATTTTAAGGTAATTAATGAGGACTGTATATGTATTTATCGTTTGGGGTTTTAATTAAATGTCGGGGGAAATTTTTGTACAGTGGCCCCGGCGCCAAAATTGCCCAGAAGTCCAAGTGCCATTACCAAACCCCATTTACTTCCTTAAGAAATAATGTCACGAGGTTGTCTATTTCAGACCCCAAAATACATTTTGGGAACGGGCACTTACAAATACACTTTACATAAATGTTCGAGTTTGGGATGAAATAAACCGAGGAACCACTGTAATAATTTTGTAATAATAATAATAATAATAATGATAATAATAATGATAATAATTTTTGAGCATCTTTCCCTTTCCCTAAAATTACATGAGAATAGAAGTGCTTGTCTTTATTATCCTCCCCCAAAACCAAAAAGAGACAACTGTACACAAAAAGGTGTTTGATGAACTTGTATCAACCATAACTAGATGGTTTGTTACATAAGTACCATGCTCTTTCACCCCCTCTCTCTTGTTTATCCGTTATCTCGCACTATTTAAACCCACATAACCCAAAAATTTTTAAAGGGGGGGGGGTAGAGGATTGTACATACATATATGCTTTTTTATCGCCCGGGGCCCTTAATTAAAAGAAGTGAATGACATTCCTACCCCCCCACCTTTTCAATAATAAATATTTTTCACCCCCTCCATTAAGACATTAAGACTACAAAATTTTTTAAGTAAATTAAGAAGGGGTACTATATGATTATAAATTTAGGGAGTTTTAGGTGATAAGATGTTGGGGGGCGAGGCTACCACACTAAACCCCCGTTGAATTTTATTAAGGAGCCAACTAAAAAGAAACCCAAACCATAAATAAAAAAAGAGTTCGCATTAAATGGCTCGCAGAGCCTGAACCCCAACCCCTCGAATGGCCTTTAATGTATATCATATCAGGTACATCAATATTTACCCTCAGAAATTTTTTACCCCAAGGAAATCACTGGTTGAAAATAATTTTTTTCTACGTAGTTCAACTTACAAAGGGGTAACGTCCATGAACCACTGGTTGAAAATATTGTAAGTCTGATATGAATATACATATATAATAATTTAAAAATAATAATTTTTATTTCTAGCATACAATGTACAATGTTATTGGTAGTTAAATATAAAAAAATAAACTGTAATGCGCCAACCAAGGATGCATGGATTAGGGCAGTTTATTATAGAGACTTATTCACTAAGTACTTAATGCAAAGAAATTGATTGAGTTTTATCCCCGTTCTGTATTTTTTTAAATTATTATATGGTTATACATACTATTAAAAGACAATACAAGAGAAATTTTGAGTTTAATCTAGTGTATAATCTATTCAACAGTATGTTGATGCTATACTATATAATAACAATACCGAAATTGTTTTTAGAGTTCCTATTTTTATTTAAATTAAGAAAATGATGATACTATAAGAAAATGACAATATGATGATATGAAATTGCAATATAAGGAGGATGAACATATCAAATTGAACCAAGTAAAATAATATTGGGTTTGGAAATTTGTTACAGTATGAGATAAAAAAGGGTGAGTAGGTGATTTTTGAGAAGAGTCTTGAATTGATTTTCCCCAAAGGTTAACTTGATATTTACTTTGGAATTTAATCTAGATTCTGAGGCCCTTTTTTGTGCATAGAATTTTTTCATTGGTTAGTATGGGGCTCGGGGTATGTCAAATAGTATTTGTCCCTGTCATGTTTGACCTATTAGTTGTTGAGGAGAATTCTGAGAGGGTTAATAGTAACCACTGTTCTGAATAGTCAAAATAAAGTAACTACTAAAACCAGATATAAAGTAATAAATGAATATGTTTATCCTACCAAAAATGTAAGACAAGAAAAAAGTTATTTAGAATTGATTTGATTACCCAAGGATGATACAATTTCAGTACATGTAGTGATATGTTGAAGGTACTCACCCATTAATGTAGTCAGCTGAAAAAAACACTAGGGGAAAGAAGAATTGTGAGATAGACCTAACATTTTAACTGCTTATCGCATTATCGTAAAGTCAAAATATCTTAAGTTGGACCAAACCCAAAAGGGGGAATTTTTTATACACTTTTGTAAAATCATAAATCTTCTCTTCTTTAATGACTATCCGGGTTTCAAAAAACAAAGGTGCCCAACATCGTCTCTGTTTTGGCCCAACGTTTTTTTACAATCATCACCCCAAAAATTTTTGGGTCACGGACCCCCAATTATCCAGAGAACCCCGCCCACATTTATTTGGTCAAAACCCCCCAATCCGTTTAATGACAGTATCACTTTTTTGTGTTTCTCCCCTCAAGTTTTTAACAGTAGTTTAAGAGTTGGGGTTTTTCCCCCAAAGCTTTTTCTTAGGGGTTGGGAAATTTTAAAGTTCAAAAAATTTGATAAAAGAACAAGAAAACTGGAAGACTCTTTCAACGGGATGGGGTTTGTCTTTTTAAACCCAGGGGTGGCCACCGCTCCCACTAACCCCCACTGAATAAGGGAAGTGTAGTGAGTTGAATGAATTTTAATGTATGTCCACCTTTCCCTAAAAACCACAAACTAGAAACTCTGTAACCCTCTTAGAAAGACTCCTATAACTACCTTTTTTTAATTTAAAGAACAAGAGTTTGATATCATTTCTCATTTTGGATGTTCTTGCCACAACACTAGAGTTTACCTTTTGGGTGAATTATTCATACGCTATAAAAAGAAATTTTATATTTTTTGAAAAACAACCAAAAAATAATTTTAAATTTAAAAACCCTCCCATGTATTATTACCTATTATGCTACTGTAATTTATTTTAATTTTTATTTCCGGGAAACCAAGCGTTTTTATTTTGGAACCCGGACTAACACTATGACAAAAAAGGGCCCCGTTCCCCTATTTGAAAACTGTTAAAGGTGCCAGCAGTCTGATTGAAAGGAGCAATCAGGAGGCCGGGTCTAGGCTCCAGGGTGGTAAACCCATCCACGGGGGTAACTGTAAAGAATTCCTAAAATTACAAAGAGTAAATTTTGGTATATACCATAGTGGGCTGGGGGAACACTTGGTGTATATAACCTTTGGAAGGGAATATATATTATTTGATATGGAACAAGGGGTTAAATCTGGGAAAGGGGGGCTTAATGTTTCAAAGAATTCATTATATAAAACCCTATGCTATTAAGTTGGCCCTACCCAACCTTTCAAACACAACATTGATTACGAAATCATTCTCATTTTTCATTTAAAAAAAATAGCCAAAATCTGACCAAAAATGTGAAAAATCCTCAATCAGTTTTTTGGGTAATTTATACCATTCCAAATGTGGATCCTGGTTTTTGGTCATGTCTTAGTAATGCCAGGGTTTTAGCTTTTTGGGGAAGTAACCAGCGGCTTTATTTTGGCCCTGATGAATTTTATCCACTTTTGTAGAAGTGTCTGTTATGTGGAAATAAAGTAAATCCAGCAGGAATTTTAGAAGTATTTTAGGAGCCACAGTGATAAGTCTGGTGGTGTTAAAGGGGATTAGACTGAGTCACTGTTCCAACCCTAAAATACCTACACTGCCAGCAGTGATTGATAAGATTTATTTATTAAAACCCCAAACCAGCGGATTGATGATTTCCAAAATAAAAACCAAAAAAATGGAAACCCCTTATTAACTCACCAGTAGTGACTGATGAGTCACGCCTCCACCACCAGCAAGGTAGGTCAAGTTTTTTCTAATTCATTGTTTTTATTTTTTTATCAAATGTATTTATTTGTTTATATGTTTATTTTATGTTAATTTGGCTCTTTTTTATAAGAAAATTTTCCCAGAATAATTTTTCCCATCAATATTTTTACAAAAGGGCCTTGGTATTTTGCATATTTAGTTATATTTGCTTTTACAAACTGATTATTATTATTAAACATTATTATTGGTATTAATTATTATCTGTTATTATTATTATTTTTAATGCATAAATTTTTTCCCCACCAAAGGACCCAAGGCAACACTCACCTTTCCCCTCCCACATTTTTAAAAAACCAATACAACCAGATCCCACTCCAAATTGCAGAATTCATTTTCCCCTTTCCCAGATGGGTACTGTACTTCCCACCCCCCCAGGACCCCAAGTCCAGCAAACCCAGTTACCCGAATCCCTTTTCATAAATGTTCCCCCACTCACACTCCAAAGAAACGCCACCACAAAAACCTTTGCTTTAACCTTACTCCTAACATGCTCACACATTACTGTTTGATTCCAACCCCTAATACAAACTTCCTATACTTTTTCCCTCCAACCTTTCCTAGGGTGACCTTTTTACCCTGCCTTCCTCCACTACAGATTTATACAACTAATCATCCTATTTTGCCCATCTCTAAATGTCCTAACCACCAACAGCCTCCTCAGCTCTCTGATATTAGTAACCCACACCTCCAATTCCAAATTTCCCCAAACTCCTCAAAATTTTTACACCATGTTCTTTTTGCATGAATCACTGCCTCCAGCCTACTCCTCACTGCAACATTAAAAAACCATCCCTCACACTTTTTTAAGAGTGAAATACTGTATAGTGATCCTTTTTAATAATAATATGATGGGCTGGAGTTATGATAATTTTGAGTTATGATTTACCCCCAATATTTTGAGTTGTAAATGAAAAATTTAATCATACATGAGATTTATGTGTACCCAAAAATGAGAGGTGTTGAGGTGAGAGGGGGGAAAGGAAGAGGGAGGGAGGGAGACCATATATGTCCCAGATGGAGACAGTGATAATGAGGTAAATGTTACATTTCCCTTTAAAGGGTTTAGACAGCAACCACCGGGAAGGTCCCACCGTCCACAATGAGTGGGGAAACAAAAACCCTTTTAATTGTTTTGCATGATGGTCTTTTTTTCTTCCCAAAACCATAAGGTTAAGGTATGTCTTGCTACTTCTACTTACACTTAGGTAACACTACACATGCATGTACAAGATATATACTAACCCTCTGTTTTTTTTTTTTTTTCTTCCTACCCCCTCCTTATTTCTGCTTATCTCCTAAGTGAACAGAATTTCCCTTTCTTTTTTGTCGTAAAAAGGGGGACTAAATTCGTAAAAGGAAAACCTCCTGTATAAATTCACAAGATAGAAAACTTCTTAAATTGGGATGTTTGATGTAGACGGATGATAAGAAAGAGATGATTGCTAATGTTATAAAATGAAAAGAAGTTGGATGTAAAAAACCAAAAAACAAACCCAACCTGAAGGAAGGCAATTTCAGGGAGAAATAAAGGGATTAGTCAAAAACCCGAAATTAGGTAAGAAAGCAATAATGTTGAAGGACTACCAGTGAGAGAGAAGAGGGAAAAATGTATAAATTCAAGGATTATGGGATTAAAAAAAGGGGTTTGGGAGGGAAAAGGGGGTCATAATAAGTGTTTTATGACCTGGAGAAGAGAGGAGGTAGAGGAGAGAGGGGAGATTTTGGGAGATGTTAAGCGAGTGGTAGAAACTTTTGAGCCAAGTGAGAGTTAATCGTGGTAGGACCTAAATGCTAAAAGTGGGAGAGCGTTTAGAGAGGGTGTAGGACTTTTTGGTGTACCAGTGGAAAAGATAAGGGGGAGCATTTTTTGAACTTTGTATAGAAAGGGTTTTTGGTTAAAAAGGAAAAATTTTTTTTAAGAAAAGAGGATAAAGAACAAGATATGGGGGAAAAAAATGACAGAAAGTTTGTTGGACTAATATCATGAAAAAAACCTTTTGAAACCTGCATTTTATGAGGGCCCAAAGAATATATCAGTTTACTTTTTAGTTGAAGTTACAGGAGAGTAAAAGGAGATGGGAGAAAAGGGAGAATAAAAAAGGGGTTTTAAGAGAGAAGTGAAGTTTTTAAAAACCCAAAGAGGAGGCAGTTAGGTAAGAAGCAACAACTGTTGGGGGAAAGAGGGAAAATGAGAGTATGGGGAAGGGGTGGGAAGAGGGGGGAAGGGAAAGAATAAAAAGGGTTAGGGGAGAAAGAGGAAAAAGGGGGTGGGAAAGAAGAACTTTTAAATATTTTTAAAAAAAAAATTACAAAGGTTATCATAGAGGGGGTAAAAGTTGGGGGATGTGGGAGGGAGAAGGGAGGGGAAGAAGAGGCTAAGAAAATGGTAACAAATGAAGAGAGAAATGAGAGGGTGGTGGAGATTAAAACCCCAATTTTGGAAAAAGAAAATAAGAAAAATTGGAAACCCCCTAGGAAATTTTTGTCTTTTAAAAATAGGAGAGGAGAGTTATTAAATGGAGAGTTAGAGGTACCCGGGAAGATGGAAAATATTTTTGAGGAATTTTAAAAAGTTGATGAAGATAGGGAAAACGACGGGGTATAGGGGAAGGAGGAATAACATCATATAAGAGGAGGGGAAAAACCAGTTTTGAGTGATGAAGTTCGTTAGGCAGTGAGTAGAATGAAAATTTAAAAGCTGGGATTGATGGGATAAAGATAGAAATGTTAAAAGCAGGTGGGGATATAGTTTAGAGTGGGTTTGTGTTTTTATTTAATAAATGTATGGAAGAGGGTAATATCTAGGGATTGGCAGAGAGCATGTATAGTTCCTTTGTATAAAGGCAAAGGGGGCAAAAAACCCTTATTTAGGGGGAAAAAGTCTCTTGAGTATACATACCTGGTAAAAATGTTTGGTAGAGTTATTATTGAAAGAATTAGGAGTAAGATGGAGAGCAGGATAGCAGATGAACAAGGAGGCTTTAGGGGAAAGGGGAGGGGGTGTGAGACCAAGTATTTGCAGGAAACAAAAGGTGGGAAAAATATTTTGATAAGGGTAAAGAGGTGTTTTTGGCATTTATGGATTTTTGGGTATGATAGGGTGGGTGGGGCAAAAGGGCAGATGTTGCAAATGTATGGAATAGGAGGTGGGCTATTAAATTTTTTTTACGAGGATAGTGAGGCTCAGGTTAGAGTATGTAGGGGAGAGAGAGATTATTTCCCAGGTTTAAAAATAGGCCTTAGACAGGAATGTATGATGTCACCGTGGTTTTTTTCAATATATTTATAGATGGAGTTGAAGAGAAGTGAATGTCTGTTTGGGAAGAGGTGTGGGGAAGATAAAGAATCTAACAAAAGTGGAGTTGTCAAGTTGCTTTTTTTCTGATGACACTGTGTTTTGGGGGATTCTGAAGAGAAGGAGAGGTTGGGGGATGAGTTTGGTAGGGTAAGGGAGAAAAATTAAAAGTGAATACTTATAGGAAAGAGTAAGGTGATGAGGATAACAAAAATTTGATAACGGAAGATTGGATATCAGATTGGAGGAGAGAGTTTTGAGGAGGTGAATGTGTTCAGATATTTGGGAGTGGATGTGTCAGCAGATGGGTATATGAATGATGAGGTGAATCATAGAATTAACGAGGAAAAGCTGAGTGGGGGCACTGAGGAGCCTTGTGGAGACAGAGAACTTTATCCATGAAAGCAAAGAGGGAATGTATGAGAGTATAGTTATACCAACACTTTAGTGTGAGACATGGGTTGTGAATGTTGCAACAAGGAGAAGGCTGGAGGTAGTGGAGATGTCATGTCTGAGGGCAATGTGTTGTGTGAATATAATGCAGAGAATCCATAGTTTGAGATTAGAGGAGGTGTGGGATTACAAAACTATTATCCAGAGACTGAGGAGGTTATTGAGATGGTTTGGACATATAGAGAGGATGGAACAGAATAGAATGACTTCGAGAGTGTATAAATCTGTAGTGGAGGGAAGGCGGGGTAGGGGGTCGGCCTAGAAAAGGTTGGAGGAAGGGGAAAGGAGGTTTTGTGTGCGGGGTTGACTTCCAGCAAGCGTTGGTGAGCGTGTTAGATAGGAGCGAATGGAGACAAATGTTTTTTAGACTTGATGTGCTGTGGGAGTGTAGGCAAGGTAACATTTATGAAGGGTTACAGGAAACCGGCAGGCCAGACTTGATTCCTGGAGATAATACAGTGCCGACACTCTGGAAAGGGTGTTAATGTTGCATGTTTTGTAGCTGTAGTAAGCACGCTCTGGCAAGACAGTGATGGAGTGAATGATGAAAGTTTTTCTTTGTCGGGCCACCCTGCCTTGGTGGGAAACGGCCTGTTAATAAAAAATAGTTCCTTACTAATCTGCCTGCCTGCCCGCAACCCTACTTGCTCTTCCTTGCCCTACCTGCCATGTTTAGCCTTGTCTGCTGTGATCTGCCTGCGTGCTTGTCTTAAATGGAAAGATAGTGGAGGGTGGTTGGGAGTGGGAGGGAGGAGTTGGTGAGTAGGGGTGAAGGAGTGAAGGGAGGGAGGGAGACCATACTTGTACCAGGTGTGGACGGCGTGGAGACAGCAACAACAATGTGCAAATTACATTTACAATTCTTTACCAATCTGCCTACCTGCTTGCCTTCCTCCCTGCCTGCCTGCCTGCCTGCCTGCTTGCCTTCTTGCTCAAAGTAGCAGAAATATTTGATTTTGCCGTTTTTCCCTGAGGACTGGTAAGGCCCCTTACATGCCCCAGTCTGTTTTATGGGTTTTTAATAGGTCTGATTAAATTATTGGGATGCCATAAACCATAACCAATCATTTCTGGCATATTTTATTAGCTGAGAAATAGAGTAAATCGTTTATTTTTAGCGTTAATGAATTCAAAATTGAAGGCAAGTGTAATATAGGAGAGGCCTGGGGACATGATAAATGAATGGAGAAAATGTTGTTTTAGTGCCAGGAATGCCTACATTGTTTATTTTATACACAGTTTTTAAATTGGTAATTTTTTAAATTTGTATAAAATTGGTCAAATTACCAACTTCTGTGAGCTTGATAGGGTACTAGTTGTAATAGTTGAATGGGAGATTTCTTGTGCTCATTCAATAGAACAGAAGGATTGCTAGTGAAATAACTAAGAATTTGGTCAAATGGAGCAGTGAAATTGACTTAAAATATGACTCAAAGTCAGTGACATTGCTGATGCATAAATTGTGTTCTGACTGTTAACTTTGCGCCTGCATAATTCCATGTGGTTTCCATCAAATTTCGTACTTTTAGTGTCATTACCTTCAGAAAAAGATTCCCTATCATTTCAGAAGAATCTTTTTTTTTTTTTTTAGATGGACACTAGAAGCAGTATTAATTTCCAGGGTCTGGACAGTGAAAGGGTTAATGGATGTGCTTTTGGATTGTCAGCAAGGTAACATTTATGAAGGTATTCAGGAAAATTGGTCAGCTGGATTTGAAACCTTGAGGTGGGAGGGGCAGTACTTGCACTCGAGTGTTGGGATGTTGTGGTCGGAGGGTAATCTGAATTTATGATGACAGCAGACTTCTGCCAAGATAGTGATTGATTGAATAATGGGGATCACGCTGCCTTGGTGGGAGAGCCACTGAGGTAAAAAAGAAAAATTAAGTTCTCTACCCTGAAACATCCTGGAGCCCTTTAGTTAACTTGTGTGGGTGTCATACAGTGCCAAGCGACTGGCAGGTAGTGCATATAAGGGATGTATGTGCAAAAGGGAAAGTCAAAGTTCAACACATCACTGTAGTTATATATTTCTTTGTCATTTCTACTAAATGCTGGAGATTGTTTCTACAACAAGAAATTATCATACAGTATGTACAGTGGTCCCTCGGTTTTCGCCGAAAATTCGTTCCAGAATGCTGCTTGTGCCATTACCGAACGAATTTACTTCCTTAAGAAATAATGTCACGTAGGTTAGTCTATTTCAGACCCCCAAAAATACACTTGCAACAGCACTTACGAAAATACACTTACATAAATGTTCGAGTTTGGAGATGCACGAAAACCGAGGGACCACTGTACAGTGGTACCTCGGTTTTTGTCGATAATTCATTCCAGAATGCTGTTCGAGCGCTGTTACTGAACGAATTTGTTCCCATAAGGACAAATGTAAATTAGATTAGTCTGTTTCAGACCCCCAAAAATACATTTACAAAAGCACTTACAATAATACACTTACATAATTGTTCGAATTGGGAGCTGTACAAAAACCGAGGTACCACTTTATATATTTGATTAGAATGTGTGAGCTTGAAAAAGAGGATAAGAAAAAGATGTAATACATAAATTCATTTATTATACATTTCTTATGGTTCTAGCTGGAAGGTCCTCTTATTTAGTTCCTGCCAGCCAGAAGTGAGTCAAGATGAACATACAGCAAACATCCATAATGTCATTAAAGAGCAAATCAGTATAGATACAAATATATTTATCTATTTATACTGTATATGAGGCATTGCAGATAATAACATCACATTACAGTAAAAAATGCCTTAAAACAATACAGTAATCAGGTAAATAAATAATAACTTTTTAAAAAATTTAAATGGCTTTTATTATTTTTACTTGTAGTATAGTGTTTTGAAGCATTGTTTACCGAAGTTCAGATGTTGAAGTCACCCATACTACCCACAACTCGTATGATTACCCTGGCTGCCTCTGCTGTGACACCCAGAATTCTCCCTTGTCTAGCTTGTTCTCCACAACTAAACTGTAAGTGCTGTCATTGAGCAAAATAATAACTAATTTTGTGCTGCATAATAAAAGTCATATACAGTATATGTAGGCGAGTGATTGCTAGGAAAGACTGCACTATAAGCAATTTTTTGTTCAGAGGAAAGAGGGAGTAGTCAGAGTTTGGAATCAATTTATGATAAACTGAAAAGTATTCACACAAATAAACTGAAGTGCACTGACAGAATATGGCTAATCAGTTCTCAAATAACATAAAAATCTCATTTTCAAGAATAGGTACAGTAACAGACTACTGGTATTGTTTTTTTTTTTTTTTTTTTTTTTGAGGACAACCTTATGTTTGGAAAATGCCTAGCAAACTGACATGTAATAAAAGATTTTGCATAATAAACTGATAAAGTTTATTTATATAAAGCAACCAAGATTTAATTTTTAATGCTTTCCCAGTTAGTTACATGAGAGTTTCTTAAAAAAAAAAAGTTGAAATTGTACCATTCAAAAGGCCAAGTTTACATAAGGGAGATTATTTCTGAATACAACTTTTAACAAACCCAAAAAAAAAACTGCACATATATATATATATATATATATATATATATATATATGTATATGTATGTATGTATGATATACAGTGGACCCCCGGTGTTCGTGATTTATTCGTTCCAGAATGCTGTTCAAGTGCCGTTACCAAACAAATTTGTTCCCATAAGGAATAATGTAAATTAGACTAGTCATTTTAGACCCCCAAATATACACTTACAAAAGCACTTACAAAAATACACTTACATAATTGTTTGAGTTTGGAGCATCACGAAAACCGGGGGTCCACTGAATATCAATAACAACACTGCAACTAGCCGAGGATTCGAACCCATGTCATTTTGACCCGCCTCATGGTGAGCGAAAATCACATAAGACACTAACCCACAGGACCACGCAATCCTACAAGAATCAAGCACCCAGCAGAGCTAGGGGTTTTACCTTGATCTGAGGACATACGGTGGTGTGGGTGCCTCTGAGCTAATTTCATTCTCCTCCCTGTTTGGTGTACTAGCCTCAACGAGTAGTATTTTATATTATTGTAATAACCACAAACATGTGGTATTGATCAATAACAACACTGCAACTAACCAAGGATTCGAACCCATGCTGCTTTGGCCCGCCTCATGGTGAGCGAAAACCGTGACGCTCTAACCCACAGGACCATTCAATCCTACAAGAACCAAGCACCCAGCCAAGCTAGGTGTGTTACCCTTGGTCCGAGGACATACGGTGGTGTGGGTGCCTCTGAGCTAATTTCATTCTCCTCCCTGTTTGGTGTACTAGCCTCAACGAGCAGTACAGTGGACCCTTGGAAATCGAACACTCCCAACTCGCCCTATTATGTAAGTTTATTATTGTTAGTGCTTTTATAGATGTATTTTTGGGGGTCTGAAACGGACTAATCTAATTTACATCATTCCTTATGGGAATAAATTCGTTTGGTAACAGCACTTGAACAGCATTCTGGAATGAAGAATGTTCGATTTCCGGGGTCCACTGTATTTTATATTATTGTGACCACAAACAAGTGGTATTGATCAATAACAACACTGCGACTAGCCAAGGATTCGAACCCATGCTGCTTTGGCCCGCCTCGTAGTGAGTGAAAACCCATGATGCTCTAACCCACAGGACCACGCAATCCTACCTAGCTTGGCTGGGTGCTTGGTTCTTGTAGGATTGCGTGGTCCTGTGGGTTAGAGCGTCATGGGTTTTCGCTCACCATGAGGCGGGCCAAAGCAGCATGGGTTCGAATCCTTGGCTAGTCACAGTGTTGTTATACGTATATACAGTGGACCCTCAGTTTTCATACAGCTCCCAACTTGAACAATTATGTAAGTGTATTTTTGTTAGTGCTTTTGTAAGTGTATTTTTGGGGGTCTGAAACGACTAATCTAATTTACATTCGTCCTCATGGAAACAAATTCGTTCGGTAACAGTACTCGAACAGCATTCTGGAAAGAATTGTCGACGAAAACCGAGGGTCCACTGTATATAGAGTGGTACCCTGAGTTTCGAACAGCTCCCAACTTGAACAATTATGAAAGTGTATTATTGTAAGTGCTTTTGTAAGTTTGGAGATGCACGAAAACCGAGGGACCACTGTGTATGTATGTATGTATGTATGTATGTATGTGTGTGTGTATGTATGTGTGTATGTATGTGTGTATGTATGTGTGTATGTATGTGTGTGTGTGTATATATATATATATATACAGTGTACTCGACTTTGATATTTTCATTCCAGAATGCTGTTCAAGTGCCATTACCAAACGAATTTATCTCCTTAAGAAATGTTGTAAAATAGACTAGTCCTTTTAGACCCCCAAAATTACACTTACAAAAGCATTTAAAAAATAAACTTACATAAAGGGTGAGTTTGGGGACCATCGTAAGTCGAGGTACCACTGTATATATATATATATATATATATATATATAATGTATATATAATATATATATATAATGTATATATAATATATATATATAATGTATATATAATATATATATATAATGTATATATAATATATATATATATATATATATATATATATATATATATATATATATATATATATATATATATATATATATATATATATATATAAAAACAGTGGTACCTCGAGTTACGATGGTCCCCAAAATCGCCCTTTTATGTAAGTTTATTTTTTTAAATGCTTTGTAAGTATATTTTGGGGTGTAAAGGACTAGTCTATTTTACATTATTCCTTATGGGGATAAATTCGTTTGGTAATGGCTTGAACAGCATTCTCAACGAAAAATATCGTAACTCGAGGTACCACTGTATATATATCTTTCTTTCAACACGTCGGCCGCTTCCACCGGCGGGGTGGCCAAAAGGAAAACGAAAGTTTCTCCTTTTACATTTAGTAATATATACAGGAGAAGGGGTTACTAGCCCCTTGATATATATATATATATATGCATATGTGTGACTAGTCTTGTTGCAAACCTTTGCACTTTCTCTAATTTCTTGATGTATATGTATATACAATAGACCGTTATATTAGACGGTAGTTATGTTCCTGAAAACACCATGTTAGGTAAATCCGTGTTAGATAAACTGAAGAACTTGTGGGAAAAATAGGGTTATGTTCCTGCGAGCCCCAAAAATTCCAAACAACTTTTTTTTAGACCTCCAGATCTTACAAAAATAAAAGTAAATATGTAATTGTAGTTCATTGTCATGATGTATTATGTTGTTTTTACTGCTTAAGACTACAAATGCAGCAGAAATAATAGTATTTCTTACCTTAAATTGTAGGTGCTGGTGTTTGTCGATTGTGAAGAGAGTGGAGAGTTATGCTGTGGCCCTTCTGGGCTGAGGTGGATGGCAGAGGTTCTGGTACTGAAGTCAATGGTTGTACTGGAGTGTGCATAAATTCTGTAATGGATTTCTGGGCTGTTTTACCCTGCAGTACATTATACAGCTGACGGTAAGGTATCAGCTGCTCTAGACACCGTTTCACAGCACTGCTTCTAGATTTGTCAGGGTCCTCTTCTGTTAGAAAATCTGAGTCAGTCAAGGCAGTCATTAAATTAGTCAAGTCAGTAAGTCAGTCAGTAAATCAGTCAGTCAAATCAATCAGTCAGTCAGTCAGTCAGTCATGTCAGTCAGTCAAGTAAGTCAGTCAGTCAAGTCAGTCAGTCAGTCAGTCATTCATCACACAACTCATATATTTGCCTCATTCTTTATAATTGTACAAACTGACGCTTCTTTAAGGCCACAGGCTATCTCTTGTCTAATAATATCTCTATTTTCTTTGTTAATTCTAAGACTTAAATGCTTATACCTTTTATTGCCACTTCCAGCAACATTCGGATGCCTACTGGGTGCCATGATTGCTTGGCAGATGCAAGATATGGCAATTAAAAGATCAATACACAATTCTGTCTTAAGGTAAAATGGAACTGGACACGAATTCATGAAGGCTGGGATGGGGTGCAGGAGTGTCGGGGGTGGCAGGGGATTGCGGGAGGTCTTCCCTGCTGACCCACAAGGCTGCAGCTTGAGATGGGGAAATTTTTTCTGCACCAGTAAATGGAACTGTGTTAAGTTAATTTTACGAAATGTTGTATAAAATTGTGCTGCAATTTTTCAACAGTGCAATAACCAAAACATGGCAAATAAATCCATGTAATATAATGGTCTACTGTGTGTGGAAATTAGATGTGGAGTTACTAAAAGTATTAGTCAGAGGGCTGAAGAGGGGTTGTTGAGGTGGTTTGGTTATTTAGAGAGAATGGATCAAAGTAGAATGACTTGGAGAGAGTATAAATCTGTAGGGAAAGGTAGGCGGGGTAGGGGTCATCCCTGAAAAGGTTGGAGGGAGGGGGTAAAGGAAGTTTTGCGGGCAAAGGGCTTGGACTTCCAGCAAGCATGCGTGAGCATGTTAGATAGGAGTGAATGGAGATGAATGATTTTTGGGACCTGATGAGCTGTTGGAGTGTGAGCAGGGTAATATTTTGTGAAGGGATTCAGGGAAACCAGTTACCTGAACTTGAGTCCTGGAAATAGGAAGTACAATGCCTGCACTTTAAAGGAGGGGTTTGGGATATTGGCAGTTTGGAGGGACTTCTGAACTGTCGTATCTGAACGCCTCTGCAAAGACAGTGATTATGTATGAGTGATGGTAAAAGTGTTGAATGATAATGAAAGTATTTTTCTTTCTTTTTGGGTCACCCTGCCTCAGTGGGAAACGGCCGATGTGTTAAAAAAAACAGTAATGAGTGTACTGTATATGCGTTTTATCGCTGTTGCACTTAAAGTGCCATAGTACAGTGGTACCTTGGCATATGAACAGCTCCCAACTCGAACAATTATGTAAGTGTATTTTTGTAAGTGCTTTTGTAAGTGTATTTTTGGGGGTCTGAAACGGGTTAATCTAATTTACATTATTCCTCCTGGGAACAAATTCGTTTGGTATCAGCAGTCGAACAGCCTTCTGGAATGAATTAAGCTTGTAACCCGAGGTACCACTGTATATTACATGTGGACGTGTGGGTGGGGTGCCCTGGCCTGCCTGGCTAACATACCTTCCACACCTGACTTCTTACAAATAAATACTACTCACCTCTCACCCTACATTAAGACTTCAAATATTTTAAGGTAAGTAATGAGTGTACTGTGTGTGTATTTTACTTTTCATTGTTTTTAATGCCTAGTTCTATTGCTAACTTAATATATGTTAGTGTTAACTTGTTATCTGGCATTTATGTGCATTTATAAGTGGAAAAATGGAGTTCTGCTTTCCAGCGATGTCTGCTTTCCGGCGGTAGCCTGGAACCTAACTTGCCGTATAAGTGGGACCCTACTCTGTGTGTGTGTGTGTGTGTGTATGTGTATATATATATATATATATATATATATATTTTTTTTTTTTAACCCTTAAACTGTCCACACGTAGATATACGTTCACATGCGTAGCTGACCGAATATTTTAAGAAAAAAATAAATTGTTCTTTTTCTTTAAAATGAAGAGTGCATTTTGTTTGTCATTCCCACATGTTGAAATACTGCACACACTGAGTGCACAGACCCATTCTCTAATCTCTAGGCAACTCAGGCTTATCGTGGCAAGGTTAAAAGCATTTGAAAAAAAACGTAGATCTACGTTCGGAGCAGTACGCACGCGAACCTATATCTACGTGTGGACAGTTTAAGGGTTAATCAAGTTGGCCGTCTCCCACCGAGGCAGGGTGACCCAAAAAGAAAGAAAATCCCCAAAAAGAAAATACTTTCATCATCATTCAACACTTTCACCTCACTCATACATAATCACAGTCTTTGCAGAGGCGCTCAGATACAACAGTTTAGAATAGTCCCTCGGTATATGTCCGCTTTGGAATAAGTCCAACTTGGTATACGTCCTGTTTGGACGCAAACATTTTTGCTTGGTATACGACCTTTGTTTGGAATATGACTCGCATGCTAGAAATCTTTGCCAAATGGATGGATAGAAATCTTTGCCAAATGGATGGACGTCAAAAAGTTTGCAGAGAAGTACCACCCCAACAAAGCCCAAACAAGCCGTAATAACATTGTCAGGAATGACCAGACAATGTTACATTTCTTAAACATCCTGAGAAGGCAGAAGCAAAGTTCTTTGGACAGATTTTTAGTAAAAGTCAACCTGGTGAGCTTCAACCAGGTCCAAATAGAGAAAAAGAGACAGAAAAGAGAAGGGGACTCTCCTTCCAAACAATAACATTTCCTCCTCGTCCCTTCTCAGCACTATCCTAGTAGGCACTCGACTTTTCAGTAAAGTAAAGCGAGGTTAAATTTGCATTTATTTCATCTAATTCTTTTGTATTTATGTATGTATTTTAGTATTAAGCAGTGTTTAAATTACATATTTTAGTATTAAGCAGTATACCTGGAGAGAGTTCCAGGGGTCTCATGTTGGATCAGAGCCTGATCAACCAGGCTGTTACTGCTGGCCGCACGCAGTCCAACGTACGAACCACAGTGTTTAAATTATTTATACAACCCCATCAATGTATATAATATGCCAATAACAATAGGATTTTTTTTATGGGAACAGATTAATCGTTTTCCCTATTATTCTTATTGGAAAATTTATTTGGTATACGTTCCAAGGTCCTGGAACGGATTAAGGACATATACCGAGGTACCACAGTATATATATATACATATGTAGTATGTATATATATATATATATATATACAGTGGACCAACAGTTTTCGTTCACCTCCACACTCGAACAATTATGTAAATGTATTTTTGTAAGAGCTTTTGTAAGTGTATTTTTGGGGTTCTGAAATGACTAATCTAATTTACATTTGTCCTTATGGGAACAAATTCGTTCGGTAATGGCACTCAAACAGCATTCTGGAATGAATTTTCAACGAAAACCGAGGGTCTAATGTATATATATATTTATTTTATTTATTTATTTATTTATTTGAGGAGGTGTGGAGTTACTAAAAGTATTAGTCAGAGAGCTGTTGAGGTGGTTTGGTCATTCAGAAAGAATGGAACAAAGTAGAATGACTTGGAGAGTGTTTAAATCTGTAAGGGAAGTAAGGCAAGGTAGGAGTCGTCCCCGTAAAGGTTGGAGGGAGGGGGGGTAAAGGAGGTTTTGTGGGTGAGGGACTTGGACTTCTAGCAAGCATGTGAGCATGTTAGATAGAAGTGAATGGAGATGAATGATTTTTGGGACCTGACGAGCTGTTGGAGTGTGAGCAGGGTAATATTTTGTGAAAGGATTTAGGGAAACTGGTTAGCCGGACTTGAGTCCTGGAAATGGGAAGTACAATGCCTGCACTTTAACCCTTTGACTGTCGGAGGCCCCTTTCTGAAATTGTCATTCTGTCGGGAAATATTAAAAAAAAAAATTTTTTTTTCTTACCAAAATGTTAGGATTATTTTGCTAATTGTTTAAAGCCTAAATTTTTTTTTTTGTGATCAGTATTTACCGAGATATAGAGGCGTAAAGTTAGCAGAAAATGAGCCATGTATGGCAACAGCGGCGCATGCTGCTCACCGGTACACTTATATTTACTCCCATTCGAAGGTTCTTGTATTATCCAATATTTTTTTTTTCCAAGTAACTTATGTGGCCTGTGAGACCAAAGTAAGGTGCAGTGTACATATATACACTCGATGTATGCAACACAATAACTGCACAAACATTATTATCATTATATTGTTTACAAAACTTGTTTACACAAACCAACAATGCAATTTTTTTTTTATTACTATTGTTCTATAATATATATACACATATATACGTAATGACTGGACACTTTCCATCACCTTCCCTTAGAGCTTGAAGCTGTGTGTGTGGACATCTAAATTTGCTGAGTCAGGGTAAGGCAGCTGTCAAAATGACATTATACCATTACTCATCACCCTCATTTGCCTGTCAACCTGTCAACACAAAAGGGGTTGCATGTCTTCTTCCCCACAACCTCGTTCCTAGCTTCCTTTCTTCCTTCATTCCTTTCTTACTTATTTCCTAACTTCCTTCCTCTCATCTCTTCTTCCTGCCTTCCTTTTTTCCTTCATTCCTTCCTTTTTTACTTCCTTTCTTACTTCTTTAGTTTCTTCCTTTCTCTCATCTTTCCTTCCTTCCTTTCCTCCTTCCTTCTTTCTTCTTTCCTTCCTTTCATCTCTTCTTTCCTTCCTTCCTCTCATCTCTTCCTTCCTTCCTTAATTTCTTTGTTTCTTCCTTCTGGTATCCTGGGCATTGCTTTCAGTCACAAACTCCTCAAAACCATGAAATTCATCTTCAGAGACACTTCCATCTGTGTTAGAGCTATCACGGGGAAAGAGAAGAGTCCCAGATTCGCTGGGGAGTCAGGTATTTCTTACCGCTAGACATGCTGAACATGGACTACTGAAATGGCGTTCCCACAATGCACCACTGGCTGCCCGATTTTTTTTTTTATACTGCGCACACTGACCATTGAGATTCATTCTCTCATGTGGGCCTACCAGCTTTCTCCCACTTGATTTGAGGCCGCTAGAATTTATGCGTATTAATACGTCAGAAACATTGGCTCGTAAGACGTATATATACGACCGAAACAGTCAAAGGGTTAAAGGAGGTGTTTGGGATATTGGCAGTTTGGAGGGACATCTAAACTTTCATATCTGAGTGCCTCTGCAAATGCAGTGATTATGTATGAGTGATGGTGAAAGTATTGAATGATGAAAGTTTTTTCTGTCTTTTTGGGTCACCTGCCTTGGTGGGAAACAGCCGACATGTTAAAAAAAATATACATATATGTATAGTGTAGTTAAGATGTAAAAAAAAAAAAAATAGATATCCCTTTCCAAAAAAAGGAGCATACGTATTTCTTTCCTCTCATTTGTATAAATGTGCAAATATTTGTCAGATGTGTTTAGGAAAAACAAACTACTGTACCTAAAAAAATAATTGTCCTTGTTGATTATACAGATACATTTATAACAAGGGAAATATTAGCCTTCCTGCTTGTTTAAATGAATCTAGATACAGCACTTCTTGATAAATTATCCAAAACAAGACAACCCATCTAGCTCATGTCAACCTGGCCAAAGATAAACAATTGAATATGAGAACATCAAGTCTTCGTAACATACATTGGACACATACATGTCTACATAGCAGATACACAGTTCCCAGTGATATTAGAAATTGAGTCTTATGTCTAAATGACACTGAAATAAGATGTTACAATGATAGATGAAGCCATCCTGAAGTGTCTGTTTCACATTAATAGTACTGTATTATTAACTATTAATAACAAACAGCCATGAGTATTGCCATTCAGTCACACATACTCAATAATTTTATGTACAAAACTAATGTTGAAGAATATGCTAATAATAGGGAAATTGTACTAAAGTAGAGTAGTGTATTGTATAAAACAAGCCATAGGAGTAAGAGGCTACAATATACACTGAGCGCTATTGAAAGGACCAGTTTCATGAATCTGAATCCTGAATCCACATCTGAATCCATATTCTTTATCTGAATCCCCTTCAGTTTTATACTGCCAGATATCTAAATATAGGTGCTTCATATTTATGCTTTGAGACTACGATGACATAGATCAGTTTGTAGCTTCTCTTCTAGTCAGGTACACTGTCAACACAGTCATTATTCATTAGCCATATTCACTAAAAAAATAATAACCTACATCATAATTAGAAATAAGTTTATCTATTTTTCTCTATACAAGATACGTGAAGGATTAATCAGAACCGTATCAAAGAATTTTTTTCACTCGGGTAGTTATACAGTAAAGCAAGTCAGAATTCCCAACATACTCACCCTAACTTGAAAAATTAAAGACTTAAATATCATACATTGTTCATCTTTGGTATATTGCAAAATCATACTGGAAGAAGTACAGAAAATCTTATTTAATCAGATACACTCATACCACACATATTGCAGACTGTCTCTGTATACACAAATTTTTTCTAATTCACAATAGTGGCAAAAAAGTATTCTACTTTCCCTTAGAGATAATCCATTTCATACACTTTTAGATATATACATTAAAAATTCTTCCATGAAAGGACAAACACAGATTAGCTACAAAAAAATATCCTTTCATCATAACACCTGCCATTTTCCTTTGCGACTTTTAAAGTTTCATTTATGTATTGACCATCACATTTCAAGTATATGTACATCATCAGGTCTGGTCACTGATTAGGGAGAGAGACGTTTCACTGAAGACATCAGGCTTCTGGCACAAGACTTAATTCTAGTAGTGACCATGTCCCTTCTCAATCCTTGGAAACTCCACTACTTGTGTTCTATTGGAATTATAGTTCACATTGCACTTGCACACTCAGATTTGCATCTTTGGCATGTACCAAGTTTTTATCACCTGGCAGTTGACAGTAGCACTAGTTTTCACGATATTCAGTAAACCAGTTTATCCAGCCAGGACCGTAGGACAGGACATCGTTTAACCTGACGACCAACTATCCCACATTAAGGCTGTTTCTTCTTATAAACAGCCTTCTCACCCTCTTGAACTCTTAGGTGAAGGTTAGCAACAAACCCTGGAAACTTTTGTATCACTCATAACGCATTGATGCAGTTTACTCAGATTTAGTGAGCAAATTGCGAGGTGAGGTGACGTGTTCTTATATAAATAAGGGTGTTTTGATCAAGTGTCTAATCATTCTTTATCATAATTATCATCATATAATCCTTAAAACATAATAAACTTCATATGATTAATGTATAACCTTTTATCCATTAAGTAACTATGAAAGAGGTCACAGCTTGAATGTTTAACTATTTGGTAATCCCTTTTATAAATTAAGTACAGTGGACCCTCGCTATTCGAACACTCCAAACTCGCCCTTTTATATAAGTTTATTATTGTAAGTGCTTTTATAAGTGTATTTTTGGGGGTCTGAAACTGATTAATCTAATTTACATCATTCCTTATGGGAATAAATTCGTTTGGTAACAGCACTTGAACAGCATTCTGGAATGAAGAATGTTCGAAAGTCGGGGGTCCACTGTATCAAGTAAATTTTTTTTTTTAGCTAAATCAGGAGAGTTCAAGTTGCTGACTTTTGTTAGCCATTTACCTAAACAAAAATCCATATCTGAAGAGTATTTCATTCCTAAACTAAACATTATCAGAGATAATTGTGATCAATAAACTTTAGTTTTGTACAAATGCATGACTAGGTGAAAGATTTGACTACCATTTTTTATTTGTGATACCTATTGGTGTCCATGTTAATAGAAAAATGTTTTATAAACATGACTAGGATTATAGGTACTTTGGTCTGTTTTCTTTGGGGTAAAGTTTACAAAATATTCTGATACAACAGTATAACAAATATTTGAGGAAGATCCACTGAGAGAGGAAACACAAGGTCATGTAAGGGAAAGCTGTATCTCTACCAGCAGTATGCAGTTGTTACTTGTAAGTGATCATGACATGGAATAAGAGCAAACCTTTCTTCAGTACTCAGGGACGAGTAAATGTTATCTTGTTGATTACAGCATTATGAGTGTTTTTATGCAATACTTTAGTCATCGTTCCCTGTGACTATACGTACTGTATATCAAACTGTCAGTATATTAAGAACAAATTATACAATATATTGTTACTGTACTTTGCATATCATTGAATATATTTAAATTCTGTCTCAAACATCAGACTAATATTTGTATAATATAGAAGCATCATTTTTTATCAGCACATTGCATTACTCTTTAGAAAAACATACATGTACATACATTTGAGAAAGAAAGTAACGGTTAAATATTTTTATAATTTTTTCCTTGAAACAAAAAAAAAGTACTAATGTCATAAGAAAAGTAACCATTTTGTGTTCATTGTGTTCCAGCCTGTGAGTCATTGTCTGTTTCAAAGTGACACACAAAAAATGGTGAAATCACCTAACCTAGCTGCAGGTATGAGGTACAGTATTCTAGAATCTTTTCATTTGGGAATAAAAATAAACATGAAGAGAAGAGCTACTTTTTTATGGTCGTAAAATTCTTAGCTTGAGTGGTTAGAAATGAGCACGAGTGCAAGTTCCAGGGTAAGCAGCTATGACATTCAGGAAGTTTTTATGAAACATGGATGGGTGTATGTGTGAGTTAGTATTGTGGGTGATGGTCCTGCTGCATGTCCCCGAGCCAGGAGTCTGGGGACGGTGGAAACTCGGGGTAACTTGGGTTGGATCCGTTAGAGCTGAGGTCACTGGCTGGACCACCTGTCAACACGCTAACTCCACCACTTGCTGCTGCTGCAGCTGCAGCTGCTGCCGCCGCTGCCGCCGCCGCCGCTGCTGCTGCTGCTGGTTAAAAAATGACTTTGTATAATAAGTCAAAAATATCGTGGCAGGAACAGTTCATAAATAACTCACTCTTATAGAGGAAACCTAGAAGATGCTTCGGTTCATCCTGGACCATTATCAAGTTACAACTATGTGAGAAAAATCTGGGAAGACAGGTTGGGAAATGGGAGAGAGGAAGAGGGCAATAAAAGTAAACTAACACTAATACTTTTGTTAATATGTATAAGTACAGTATGTAGTTGAAATAGTAGTACTGTAGTAATAGAAACAGCAATAGTAACAATAACAGAAGTACTGAACAGAAAAAGTAATAATATTAGTAACAATATTGGTGGGAGACGGCCGACTTGTTGAAAAAAAAAAATTAATAGTAGTAGCCTAAATACTAATAGAAGTACTGTAGAATTAATAGTAACAGAAGTACTGTAATGTAATTGAAGTAGTAATAGAAATATGTGTTCAAGGTTCTTGCAAAGAAACACAGAAAATGAAAATGCGAAGACTGCAATAGGCCTACTGGTCCATGCTATGTGAGAAAGAAGCAAGTAAGGAGGAAATAAGACAAGAAACATAGAGGACATACAGAAGACAGATCAAGAAAAATAGTTGAGGAGATGGAAGAGGTCAGGTAAGATCACAAGAGTGCTGAAGATTACAACATTTGACAATGCACTGAGAAAGGCAGGCATCTGCCAAGTTCAAAGTTAAACGAGAATGAAACTCTGCTTCCTTTCTATTACGTTCATGTTCACTTCCATGACAAGCTTTTCATTTTTCCATATGCCTTCTGTCAAGGTAAGTGTTTTTGTTTCTCCTTCCCACACCTTGCACATTTGTGACCCTTAATTTCTCAATTTTGAAAGTGTCACTCTTCACTTATTATCTTGCCTTGCATTTTCATTAACTCTGCCTATTTCAATGCTAAACGGACTATCTTCTCTTCTAAGCCAACTTCCCATGAAAACCCCAGTACTTGGCCTTCCCTATATTTCCAGTCTACAAAATCTTGCTATAACCTTGCATTTAGCCAAATCAATACACTTCATAATAATCCAGTTTATATTTTTTCTCCTGTCACTGATGCTTCCAGTGTCTACTCCATTTCTTGCTTTTCTTACCCTGGCCACTCTCTGACAGACACTTTGGCCATGTTAGAAATCACAGCCATCCTATAATCTGGCCTAATGCTAAAACTATCTACCCCTCTTGAAGCTTTCACAGATGCCACCTTTTTATACAAAACTTTCCTAACATGAACATTGTCAAATTGCTCTAATCTTCAGAACACTTGCGACTTGATCTCGAGTGTTAGCCTCTTGGCCCCTCTCCTGTATATCCTTTACCTTTCCTTTCTTCCAACTCTCTCCTTACTTGCTTCCTCTTTCTCACCAAGCATGGGCCAGTAAGCCTATCACAGAGAACCTTTTTTATTTTTCTCTGTGAAATCCTTGGAGACGTGTGTTCAGTAGGTGGAAATACCTGCTTTTCCATGCCCTTAAGATGCAATTTATCCCTATTACCTACTTCTACTACTGCTGCTGCCACTACTGCTACCACCATCCCTTCCCCCCACCCACCTCCTTCTTCCCAAACTTTCTTCTGGTCTTTTGCTTGTTTTTCTTGCTTATCTCTGACTTGATAATGGTTCAGGAGAGACCAAAATGACATCTAAGTTAACTCTTTGTGGGTTATTGCTTAATGACTTGGCAAAAAAAAAGGGAATAACCAGTACTAAAAGGTCTTCAGAAATACTCTACAGCTGAATTTATAATAGATAGAATATATAAAGAGCTAGATGGCTAAAATAAGAAAAACATATGAAGCTTTAAATCAAATTAATCAGCCTACTATATGTTGTATATATTTTGTACTGTATGTGTGAAATGGTTCCGAGAATCATCACTCCCACATTCTAGTCTCTGGCCAGGCCTCTACTGGGAGCAAATTCCCACAGGTAAAGAACTAATAAGAAGCTAGAGAAAGTAAATGTGTATTTTTTAAATAAATCTTAGCAATCATAGCATTAACTATAATCATTAATTAAATGTATAAAAATCTGCAAATAAGATAAAGCCCTGATGTCCTTGATGCCAGCGAGGGGCTGTTGATCCAAGGAACTGGGCTTAACCTCCCCTTCCTTGGAGTGAACCTGAATGCCTCTCATTACCCAGGTGCATATGACTTCCATAGGTTTAGCGCTTCCCCATAAATAAAATGAAATGAAATTCAAATACTGTACTATATACTGAGCTTGCTTTTTATGATATAAGCTGAAATACGTATGTAATACAAACTGAATTTTTACACATGTGAATACAACTGTGAAGAGTGAGGAATCTTCCCTCTTTATATTACATAATGAACACTTACGGAAATACATGGCGACAATTCATATGTACAAAAATACTGTACCTAACACAAGAGGCTATACAATTACTTCAGTATTGCTCTGAATGTGCATTATATATGTAATATAAAGAGAGAAGATACTAATTATTATTATGCAGCACTGACACAAAGGGCTAAACCCATACAGTTCAGTGAGCACTGTGGTGGTACTAGTTTCATGTGAGGCTACTGAGTTTGAAAGAACTTGTGTAAAATCAGATATCACTTTGATTATCTGTCTATATTTTCAGCAATAATTTTTTCCATCCTTTCCAGACAAGTACTTCCCTACCCCATGAAAATAGGACATGGAGTATTGATAATGTTGATATACTACATGACAATTTTATAAGCCCTCTCAGCATTTTGGTTTGTTTCACAGCTAATACTTGATTTTGTGAAAGTGAGTGACTGTTGACAATTATTGAGAGCCTTTAATAATAATGTCATAATCTGTCATGTTAAACAGCTCAAAAAAATTACTCTTTTTTTTTATTTTTTCAATAGAAAACCCTAGCAATATAAGTCACTGTAAAATATTTTATTAAATGTTAAATATTTTAGAAATGAATGCCCAGGTGAACTTACTCATGGGTGTCTGGTAGGGCGGTAGAGGCTCTGAATATGGAAATGGAGCAGCCATGGGGTGAGGTGGTACAGGGGCGCTAGGGGAATGTCCGCCCCCTCCTGCCATGTAAGGAGGTGTGCCGGCTCCTGTAAAGTAAGGAGAGAAAACTATAATACTTCTTTGAAGTAGTAAATTTAAATTTTGTTCTCGAATAATTTTTTTTGCATCAAAACTCAAGTCTGGCAGTAATTACATAGTCTCAGAACTTTTTTAGTGATTTTATTGAAGAAACCTTTTCATTTTGATCAACACCCTGTTACCTGTTTTCATGGGAGTGGAGGGAACTGATCAAGAAGATAGAACAATAATAACAGAATATGAAGGTTAAGGATATTCAAAGTGACATCAGTCTTTTTACACCACAGTACTTTCCACACCAGGCATCTTAAAGTCCCAGCACCACCACACACCACAGCATCTTCAAGAACCAGCACCACCACATGCCACAGCATCTTTCAAGAACCAGCACCACCACGCACCACAGCATCTTTCAAGAACCAGCACCACAGCATCTTTCAAGAACCAGCACCACCACACATCACAGCATCTTCAAGGACCAGCACCACCACACACCACAGCATCTTTCAAGAACCAGCACCACCACACACCACAGCATCTTTCAAGAACCAGCACCACCACACACCACAGCATCTTTCAAGAACAAGCACCACCACACACCACAGCATCTTCAAGAACCAGCACCACCACACACCACAGCATCTTCAAGAACCAGCACCATCACACACCACAGCATCTTCAAGAACCAGCACCACCACACATTCTTTTTTTTCAATCACAGGAAAGTGCTCAACCCACAGTGATCATATAGCACCTGGGGAACAGGAGGCATTCAGGTTTGATCCAGGAAGGGGGGATAAGTCCAATTCCTTGGGTCAAGAGTTCATCACTGGCATCAAGATACCTTCCCTTGAGGGGACCACACACACACACACACACACACACACACACACACATAGCATCTTTAAGAACCAATGCCACTACACTCTGCAGCATTTTCAAAAACCAGCACCACCACATTCAGCACTGCAGAGAACCAGGCCCATGATCTCAGAAATAAAACAGAGAAGTGGCACTACCACACACTGTCACTTTATAGACGAGTTGTAAAGTGCAACCGTTGGCAACACAGTTGGTTTAATATGACTCATTAATTATATTCCACCAAGCCAAGTTTAGGTTTCTGGCCTTTTTGTCATCGATGCCAAAGTTGGGAGACTACACTCTCCCGTCTTTGCATCGGGAACACCCATCTTACTCATGGGTATCTCATGGAGAGGCCCTCTTCAAGGGGGGCTCCTTGCTGTGGTGAAGAGGCTCTTGGTCTGAGGAATTGGACCTTTTGGTCTTCTTCCTCAGACTGAACCTAATTACCCCCCAATCCCCCCTCCCTTTTCCCATTTTCCCCATCCTCCCTTTTTTCGCTTTCCTCCTCTTCCTCCTCATCCCTCCCTTATTTCCTTCCCATTTTTACCCTGGGAGCTTCTCTCCACAGGCATTCTAGTTCCTAGGTAGGGGGAAGGGTACCGTGGTCCATTCCTATTCCGTTGAGGTTCTTGGCGGTGGTGTAGTTTGCCGTGGAATCTGGATCGCCTGGGGATGTCCCAATCCTCTCCGGTCTCCCGGGGGGGTGGCCTTGGGTATCTTTTGGGCGACGGGTGTATCTCTGGAGGCCACCTTTCGGATTCCGGGGGTGGTGGCCAAAGGCGGTATGCTTTGTGGCGGATATCCGACCGCCCTCTCTTTTGTCCGCCGAGGTGGCTCGGTGGATGTGAGGTTGCTATCCCAGATTGCTGGTTTACTGGCATGAAGGGTAGGGTATGGCACGGGTTCCATGCAGCATCTGCACTACTTGCGGTGTTGGGGTCCTCTTGGGCGCGGAGGGGATTTACGCCTTTCATTCCTCCTAGGAGCTATTCCTCCACGTTCCCCTTTTTTATTCTTTTTTTTATTTTTATTTTCTTTTCTTTTTTTTTCTTAAAAATAAAAAGAAAGAAGTAACCTAACCATGGCTGACCCAATCCATGAACCCAATACCCCCGGGCCCCTTCCTGATACCGCACCTAGTTCTGACCCTACCTCGTTACCGGACAACTCTTCGGACAACTCTAATACCCCTGTACCTATTGCTGGTGCTGGTTCGTCACCTGCTTCAGGTACCGGGGTTCCGACCAGCCCTTTTGACATATCTGACCTTCGCTCTTCTCTGACCTTGATTCCGGCTTCTCCCTCGACGGTGCAGCAATTTTCGAATCGCTCGCCCGTCTCCCATCGGACCACCCCTGGTCCCACATCCAAACGACCAAGACCCTTACATGACGATTCGACTCTTCCTTCTCGTTCATCTCAGAAACGACTAGCACATCGTGCACTCCCCTTAGATACTTTGTTTCACACTACTCAATGGACAAAGTTTTTTACTCTCAGACCGACTACTCCAAATAACTATCTTTCCGATCATAGTATTGGTAAAGCTCTCCTACGCCATGTAGGCAAAGATATCTCTTTTCACGCTCTCAAGAGCGGCACTCGCATCATCACAGTCCAGAATGCTGGCCAAGCTCGCGATCTTTCCCTTCTTACGACCATAGATACTATTCTTATCACTATTGACAAGCATCATTCTCTTAATTCTTGTAGTGGTACTGTCATTTTGCCCCACACCATTGTCCAACGGAATTTCCAGACATGTGGTGAAGACATTTTGGAGCAACTTGAGCTCCAAGAACTCCCTATCCTTAAGGTTGACAATTTTACCCTCCCTGCTAATAAGCGAAGACGTTTTCCTGGCAATATAGCTCGTTTAACGTTTGACTGCCGTGAACTCCCACCTTCGGTCTACATTGCAGGTCAACGTTTACAAGTTCGAAAGGTGACCCCTACACCACAGCAGTGTAGAAACTGCTGGCGTTTTGGTTATCCAGCGAAATATTGCAGGTCCATGGCCGAATGCCCAGTCTGTGGTGCCGACGACCATGCCAGTCCTTGTACTTTACCTCCCTCTTGCCTTAACTGTCATGAGGCACATCCATCGTACTCTCGCCGTTGTCAGGTTTACCTGAATGAGCGGGAAATCCGTTGTGTCAAAGAGGCGGAAGGCTTCTCATATGCTATGGCCGTCTCTCATCTACGCCTTCAAGGGAGACTTCCCCGTATTTCCTATTCTCGCATTGCTAAACGTCGCCCCACTTCTGGGGTCCCAACTTCCTCGACTTCCTCTGTGGTTCCAACATCCTCAGTTACCCCTGTCTCGAATCCTTTTGATGTTCTTGGCTCAGAGGTCCCTACCTCGGCATTCAATACTGTCCATACTCCTCCCTCTACTCACTCGCACAGTTCTGAGTCTACTCGTCCTCGTCCTTCGCCTAAACCTCAGCGCCTTCCTTCTTCTCATAAGTCTGGCATATAATCCCTATTACTGGGTTCTTCGCCTTTGACTAGTTCTGTAACGTGTGTGGAGGTTCATCCTCCTCCTTGTCTAATTTCTTCATCCCCTGTCCACTCTCAAGTTCCTTCCCTGACTGACCCTCCCCAGGCCACTCCCACTTTTGTCCTTTCCCAAGTCCCTTCGATAATTTCCTCTTCTATCTCCTCGCCCTCTACTTTAGTACAGTCTATAGACTTCCCGATAGTTGTTCACTCTCCTTCCATTTCTAATGTTCCGCATTCTGCATCTTTGTCTTCCGAAAATCTGGAAGCTATTGCAGAATATATTTCAGAGTCTGGAACGATGATGGACGCCGCTCCATCTGAGGTTCCTCCTCTCTCTTCTTCGTCTACACCCCTCCTTCCTTCACAACGCCCTCCTCCTTCTCTGATTACAGGTTTTCCGCTGCCTCCACACGTGGACTTTTCTAACCCTAGTCCATAGATACCTCTCACTTCGACTTATATCTTTCTCTCCATAAATCATGGCTTATTTGCAGTGAAATATCCGAGGCTAACCGGGGTGAACTTCAGGTGTTGCTCTCCCAGTTTTCCCCTGTTGGGGTCTGTTTGCAAGAACTCAAATTACAATCCACTGTTATCGGGCCCTTTTCAGGCTATGATTTGTTATATTCATCGGATCCTTTTTCCGATGGAACCTTTAACGAAAGTGCTCTTCTTATACGCACTGGTGTTCCATACCGTCAGCTATATGTCCCTTCTTCCTTACATTACACCGCAGCCCATATCCACTTGAATAAGTGGTATACACTCTGTTCTTTATATCTCTCCCCTTCGTGGGCATTGTCTATCCCAGATGTTGATTTTCTGGTTTCTTCCTTACCGCCACCCCTTCTATTACTTGGCGATTTTAACGCACACCATTTTCTCTGGGGAGGGTCGCACTGTGACACTCCCGTGGCATTCAGTTGGAGGCATTTCTTGCTTCTCTTCCCCTCCATGTTTTAAATACGGGTACTCCTACCCATTTTGATCCTCGAACTCATTCTTTCTCCTGTATCGATCTCTCCATCTGCTCTTCCTCAACAGTCCTTGACTTCACCTGGTCTGTCCTCCTGGACTTACATGACAGCGATCATTTCCCAATCATCCTTAAGTCCCCTCTGTTTTCTCCACCTCCTCATTGCCCACGCTGGCAATTTGACCAGGCGAAATGGGACCTTTACGCACATCTTACTGCCTTTCATGAGGTTCCTACCTCATCCTCCATTGATGAGGTTTTACATCTCTTTTCGTCCTCCATCTTCACAGCGGCTTCACATTCTATTCCCCAAACCTCGGGCAAGCATCCTCAGAAGTGCGTGCCTTGGTGGTCTCCTACTTGTGCTCGGGCAGTGCGTTTGAAACGCGCTGCATGGGGCAGGTATCGGTATAACAGAACCACAGAGAGACTCCTTGATTTTAAGCAGAAGCGAGCTATTGCTCGCCATGTCATACGTGATGCTAAACGCACTTGCTGGCGAGATTACGTTTCTACTGTCACTTCGGCTTCCTCGATGAGTGCAGTCTGGAAGAAAGTGCGGAAATTAAGTGGTAAATTCTCCCCCGACCTGGCTCCTGTTCTTCAGGTTGCTGGTGTCGATATAGCACACCCTCTTGCCGTTGCCACTGAAATTGGTAATCATCTCGTCCGCATTTCTCAGGGGCTTCATCTATGCCCCTCATTCCTTTTTTTTAAGTCTGCCAGCGAGTTAAAGCCCTTAGATTTTTCTTCTCTTAGAGAAGAATCCTATAATGTGCCTTTTACCCTTCAAGAACTGGAGGCAACACACACTGCTTGCCGATCATCGGCAGCTGGGACAGACGGCATACATATTCGTATGCTACAGCATTTACATCAGTCTGCTCTTACTGTCCTCTTACGACTCTTTAATCTCATATGGGCGTAAGTTCTTCCCCAGCTGTGGAAGTCTGCTATTGTTCTCCCTTTTCGAAAACCAGGTACTACGGGACGTGATTCCTCTCACTACCGTCCTATCGCTCTTACCAGTGCAGTTTGCAAGGTGATGGAACGTCTAGTTAATAGACGTTTGATGTGGTATTTAGAGACGCACAATAGTCTCTCCCCTAGTCAATATGGCTTCCGTAAGGGCCGTTCTGCCATTGACCCCTTGCTGCGCTTGGATACGTATATTCGTAATGCCTTTGCGAATAACCATTCGGTTATCGCTATCTTTTTCGACCTTGAGAAGGCTTATGACACAACTTGGAGATATAATATCTTGGCCCAGGCCCACTCCTTAGGCCTCCGAGGCAACCTACCCTTCTTTCTTAGGGCCTTCTTAACTGACAGACATTTCCGGGTCCGGGTTAGTAATGAACTCTCCCCGGAATTTGTCCAAGCTGAAGGTGTCCCCCAGGGATGTTCTGAGCACAACACTCTTTCTGCTTGCTATAAATAATCTGGCATCTGTTCTCCCATCCAATATTTGGTCATCGCTCTATGTGGATGACTTTGCTATAGCTTGTGCAGGTGATGACTGTCATCTCATTGCAGTTTCCCTCCAGCATGCCATCAACCGGGTTTCTGATTGGGCCACCACTCACGTGTTTAAATTTTCTAGTGGCAAAACTCATCAAATTACGTTTACTAGACGTTCAGTGGTCTCTGATCATCCACTGTACCTATACGGCTCACGTATCCCAGAACGTGATACAGTCAGGTTTCTCGGCCTCCTGTTCGACCGTCGATTGTCCTGGAAACCTCACATTACCTCTCTGAAGGCAACTTGTCACACCAGGCTGAACCTTCTTAAAACCCTCGCACATCTTTCATGGGGGGCTGATCGTAGAACTCTCCTTCGCCTACATTCAGCCCTAATTTTGTCGAAACTCGATTATGGTGGCCAGATATATTCGGCGGCCTCCCCTGCTACTCTTTCCATCCTTAATCCCATCCATCACCAGGGATTACGCTTATGCCTTGGTGCATTTCGTTCTTCCCCGGTTGAGAGCCTCTATGTAGAAGCGAACATTCCATCCTTATCCGATCATCGTGATGCACATTGCATTCGCTATTTTGTTCGCTCTCATGACCTCCGCAATCCTTCCATGTATAGGATTGTTACAGATGTTAGTAGGCGCTCTTTATTTGTTCGTCGCCCCTGCTTACTTCGTCCCTTTTCTCTTCGTCTACATCCACTCCTGTCTTCCCTTCAGCTCCCACCTCTATATGTTCATGTGACATCTTCCTTTTCCCTGCCCCCTTGGGAAGTTCCTGCTGTCCGTGTCTGTTCTATTCCTCTACCTTGCGCGAAAGCCCAACTACCTACGGCGGCTTCTCGCTCTTTCTTTCTAGACCATTTCCGTTCTCATTCCCATGCCATCGCAGTATACACCGATGGTTCAAAGTCAACTGACGGCGTCGGATTCGCAGCAGTGTTTCCGGACAGCATCGTACGAGGGCATCTATTACCCTCGGCTAGCATATTTACGGCTGAATTGTATGCCATTCTTGTGGCACTTATCCGTATTGCATCTATGCCTGTGTCACCATTTGTGGTCGTTTCAGACTCCCTTAGTGCTTTACAAGCTATCCGTAAAATTGATACACCTCACCCCCTAGTTCTTCGTATCCACCTTTGGTTATGCCGTATCTTTAGCAAGCATAAAGATATTGTCTTTGTTGGGTCCCTGGTCATGTTGACGTACAGGGCAATGAACAGGCAGACACTGCTGCGCGGTCAGCAGTACATGACCTTTTAGTTTCATATAGAGGTGTTCCTTTCACGGACTATTTTGTGGTCATTGCTACCCACCTTCGCACCCGTTGGCAACAACGCTGGTCTGACCTGCTGAATAACAAACTTCATTCTATTAAACCGGTTATAGGTTTCTGGCCTTCTTCTTGTCACCAATGTCGAGGTTGGGAGACTACACTCTCCCGTCTTCGCATCGGCCACACTCGTCTTACTCACGGGTATCTCATGGAGAGGCTCCCTGCCCCTCTCTGTGAGCATTGTCAGGTTCCAGTGTTTTGTCGACATATTCTGTTGGACTGCCCACTCTATCAACGAGCACGCAGAATTTACTTCCAACGGCGTCTTCGCTCTGCAGCCCTTTCTTTACCTTCCCTTCTTGCAGATGGACCCTCCTTTAATCCTGACTCTCTCGTTGACTTTTTGACAGAAACTGACTTACTACACAAACTCTGAAGATTATATCTCTAGCACCTCCCTCAGTCCCTTCTACCTTGATCTCTTGCTACCCTCTATCCCTGCACTATCCACCATCCTGCTGCACTCCATACCCTACTAATCATCCATCTCCCTCTTACAACCCATTCTCCCAGCATCATGCAATAACCTGCAGCGCTGTATAACCCCTGTGGTTTAGCGCTTCTATTTGATTATAATAATAATAATCATGGAGAGGCGCCCTGTTCCACTCTGTGAGAATTGTCAAGTTCCAGTTTCGGTTTGCCATATTCTATTGGACTGTCCTGTCTTTCAATGAGCACACAGAATTTACCTCTGATGTCATTACCGCTCTAACCCCACTTACTTTATCTTCCCTCCTTGCTGATGGCCCTACCTTTGACTCAGACTCCTTTGACTTTTTGATAGTAACCGATTTATTACGCAAACTTTGATAATGCTTCCTTTAGCACTCCTCACAGTCATTTCTAACTCTACCTCTGTTATCCTCTCCACCCCTGGCTTCTCTCTGCTCCAGCAACACCCCCTGTCCTGCAGCACTGTATGACCCTAGTGGGTTTACCACTTGGTTTTGATTATAATCATAATACTGATACTCAGTTTTAGATCGATACTGATACCATAAAAATTAACTGATACTCACCAATACAGATACCGATATTTTGATAATGATAATGCTTTATTTCTATGAGCATACGGATAATGTCGATACATGAGTAAAATAGTAGGTACAAAGAAAGCAACTAATTATGCAGTGCATTTCAGGCAACTAATCATAAGGCTTACAAACTACTTAAGAACTTGACAATAGCAGAACTCCTTGTGTAGTTAAATACACTCAATAAGAAAGGTAGCTAATGACAAAGTGGTCAATTATAAAACATTTACATATTATTTAAACCGGTTGATTGATCTTCAGCTGTATGGTGTGAGTGAACTGAGATAGTGAAATTACAACAAGTTACTTAAATTACAATAAAAATCTAATGGGACAATATGGTTTAGCGCTTCTTTTTTTTATTATAATAATAATAATGGGACAATATATGTTACCAATTATATATGGGAATTGAAGAAAGGCTGGAATAAGAATATGAACATAAGTCAATGAGGACAGGTATTATTTGGCTAGCTAATTAGTGTCTGGACTACATTAAGAAGATGAGATGCTTTTTAATACATAATAGCTTTGAAGCGACTGGCTAGTAGGGGACATTTAGAGACTTCAGGCTGGGAGTTCCAGATTTTAGGGTCTTTTATTCACGTTGAGGTTTTGCACTGATTGAATCAGACTCGAGGTATATCGAAGAAGTTTTTGTGTCCTCTGTTATGTCTGGGTTCTGTTGCAGCTATCAAGGAAGAGTATCAGAGGAGGATTTATGTTGGAGTAGATTGTCCTATATATATAGTAAGCACAGTAGTATGAGTACATACTCTGTATAGTGAGCAAGTTTAAACTACTGAAGAATGGGGGAGTGTGTTGTCTGGCACTGGATTAAGTAAAAATTTGTACAGCGGCTTTTTATTGAGTCATTATTGCTGTTAGGTGGAAGGCCCTTAATATGCACTCTAGTTTTAACATATCTTTAATATATTTCCCTAACAAACACAGCTTATCAGATAGTCCAATTCTTGTTTTTTCAGGCTTGTGTTACATCAGTGTTTCCCATCTTCCCTATGTGTTGCAACAGCCATCACTTCATGGCAGCTCTCTAGCTACATCCCCTCCCACTGCACCGTATCTTATTTGTCATATCTAGGGATTTCTTTTCATCAAATATTTTGATAAAAGTCTTAGAAAAAGGATAAAAATTTGAAGATTTTTTCCGAAACTTGAACTGACTGATTACTTACCATGGATGAAGGGATGATGAGGGGGCCCTGGGTGTGGCGGACCGAGGTGAGGGCTCATAGCTGTTTGTCCGGGCTCCAGGTCTAGTGGGGGACCCGGCGTGCGGTAACCATCAGGCATCTCTATGATCATGTCATCATCTATAAAGTAAAAATATCACTGTTAATGAAATACTCACCACAGAATCATATCATGATCTATTTACTTCAAAAAATAAAATTCTCGCTAGGCTACATTGTATACAGTAATGTATGTCTCAAGTAATGGACTCTTAAGTATTACTTATCATGGTCCTTTCCTCATAAAATATATAATATTGACAATAAAACCATAATTAATATAAGGTTTTGGTTTATTTCTAAACAATCCCAGAATCTCTGAGTGGGGCAGAAGTGAATTAGCTACATGGGTTTAACACTTGGTATGAATATAATAAGAATACGTACATATATGAATGAGAAAGAGAAAGAATGAATGAATAAATGTCTACAAAGAACCACATAGTAATAATAATAATAATAATCTTTATTATACTAATAATAATACCTGGAGTATATCTGGAAAGGGTTTCAGGAGTCAACGCCCCAGCAGCCTAGTCTGAGACCAGGCCTCATGGTGGATCAGGGTCTGATCAACCAGGCTGTTACTGCTGGCTGCATGTAAACCGACATACGAACCACGGTCACCTAAAGTCAGGTACTGATTTTAGGTGCCTGTCCAGTGCCTTTAAGACAGCCAGGGGTGTATTGGTGTACTCCCCCTTATGTATGCTGGGAGGCAGTTGAACAGTCTTGGGGCCCCTGACACTTATTGTGTTGTACTTATATATTACTAATAATAACTTATTTCTACAAGTAGATGATACAACTTATACAGACCTAGCCGACATCACTGACATACTATATAGAAAGCCCCTTGTTATGCAGAGCATTTAGGGCAAATTACTATGCTAAACCATACCACGGGTGGGGTTAGAACCCGCAATCAGTCTCAAAACTCCAGACCGTCGCTCTCTGATCGCAGGTTCTAACCCCACCCGTGGTATGGTTTGTTTGCAATCGTGTCATTATGATTTCGTGAGTCAAATTACTATGTTAATTTTGTCCCCAGGATGCGACCCACACAGTCGGCTAACACCCAGGTACCAATTTACTGCTAGATGAACAGGGACACCAGATGTCTTAAGGAAATGCCCCAGTGTTTCCACTGTCAAAGACCTGGGAGTGATCATGTCAGAGGATCTCACCTTCAAGGACCATAACAAAGTAGCAATTGCATCTGCTCGAAAAATGACAGGATGGATAATGAGAACCTTCAAAACCAGGGATGCCAAGCCCATGTTGACACTTTACAGATCGCTTGTTCTATCTAGGCTGGAATATTGCTGCACACTAACTGCACCTTTCAAGGCGGGTGAAATTGCTGACCTTGAAAATGTGCAGAGAACCTTCACCGCACGCATAAGTGCGATAAACCACCTCAACTACTGGGAACGCTTGAAGTTCCTAAACCTGTACTCTCTAGAACGCAGGCGAGAGAGATACATTATTATATACACATGGAAAATTCTCGAGGGCTTAGTACCAAACTTGCACAAGACTCGGCAGGCGATGTAACATCCCCCCAATGAAGAGCAGGGGTGCCACTAGCACGTTGAGGGACAACACAATAAGTGTCAGGGGCCCAAGATTGTTCAACTGCCTCCCAGCATACATCAGGGGGATTACCAACAAACCCCTGGCTGTCTTCAAGCAGGCACTGGACAGGCACCTAAAGTCGGTACCTGACCAGCCGGGCTGTGGTTCGTACGTTGGACTGCGTACGGCCAGCAGTAACAGCCTGGTTGATCAGGCTCTGGTCCAACAGGAGGCCTGGTCACGGACAGGGCCGCGGGGGCGTTGACCCCTGGAATTCTCTCCAGGTAGACTCCAGGTAGTACCGGGGATCAAACCACAGACCTCAATGTGCGAGCCAAGTACGCTACCAACTGAGCTACGGGCTCGAATATTTGCTGAAAAGTAACTTGCAAACCACAAGTGCTAACAACTTGAGATTGCACCATTCACCAGGATGGCTTGCCCCCCCTTTCAAGTAAAGTAGGTGCCGTGATGATGGTGAATGACTTAATATAAGACACATGTGGTAATTAGGACATTATTATGTTTCACCAACTAGTGGCTTTAACCCACTAGTTGGTGAAACATCTTAATAACTGTCCTAATTACTGCATAAGTGTCCTTTCATATATACTTGTCGGGGTTAATCCAAGGAATTGGATACAAGACCCTTATGGGTTTGGTGCTTCCCTATGAATATAAAAATAGACAATTACCCTGAATATGAGATCTGTAACTAAAGTAAGGCCCTCTAAACATAGTGGAATCTCTAGTAACGGTCCTCCCAAACCTGATTACAATAATAACATGAGATGTGGTTAGTTGCTTGGTAGTCATCAACCATCCACGAATATACTACCATCCTTTCAAATTATATTTAAGTGAAAAAACTTTTTTGTTTGCACTCTGATAGGATTGCTGATTTTTTTCTCTCATGAACACGTTAGTTGACAATTAAATATTAAAACTTCTACTTATATTCACTACACATATACATTTACTGTCTTTTATGTGCTTAATAGGTTTTAATCCTGTAATATTTCCTTTTTACCCTAAGAGGCCTGGATGAGACCAGGTCACTGGCACGATAATCCCCAGAACGACTAACAGTTAAGTCGGTAAATTAGACACTTGGGTTTCTTTATTGAGGAAACGTTTTGCCACACACTGGTTTCACTTCCACCTTTGAATTTGTTAAATGTGATACCACCTACGATTGCTTCACCTCACCTGCCTACAGTATATATACTACATACAGTATATACTGTAGACAGGTGAGGTGAAGCAGTCATAGGTGGTTCAATAGCAGTGTAACTAGCTGAGCTGACAAATACTGATAATGATAATCTTTATTTCTCTAAGTACATATATGATACAAGCAATACAAACGTAGCTGATGTCATTGACATGCTACATAGAAAGCCCTGCGCTGTATGACCCTTGTAGGTTTAGCGCTTCTTTTTTATTATACGTAATGATGATAATACACAGAAAGCTCCTGTTTATGCAGAGCATTTCAGGCAACTTAGGTTAATCTTGTTCCACAGGCTGCCACGCACAATAATCTTGTTCCACAGGTTGCCACGCACAATAATCTTGTTCCACAGGCTGCCACGCACAATAATCTTGTTCCACAGGCTGCCACGCACAATAATCTTGTTACACAGGATGCCACGCACAATAATCTTCTTCCACAGGTTGCCACGCACAATAATCTTGTTCACAGGTTGCACGCAAATAATCTTCTTCCCAGGTTTCCACTGCATAATCTTGTTCCACAGGCTGACGCATAATCTTGTTAACGATGCCAGCATAATCTTGTTCCACAGGCTGCCACGCACAATAATCTTGTTCCAATCTGAAAATACCTTTGTAACTTGTCATGATTGTGACCATCTGAGTTCATTACCTTTGTAACTTGCTCAGCTATCAAACTTTGAGGTCCAGTCCCTGGACCCATTATGTACCTCTGTAATCTTTTGACTACCGCCCACAGGATGGGTATGGGGTGCATAATAAAGATATCAAACTCAAAACAAAACTCCACAGGCTGCCACGCACAATAATCTTGTTCCACAGGCTGCCACGCACAATAATCTTGTTCCACAGGCTGCCACGCACAATAATCTTCTTCCACAGGTTGCCACGCACAATAATCTTCTTCCACAGGATGCCACGCACAATAATCTTCTTCCACAGGTTGCCACGCACAATAATCTTCTTCCACAGGTTGCCACGCACAATAATCTTGTTCCACAGGCTGCCACGCACAATAATCTTCTTCCACAGGTTGCCACGCACAATAATCTTCTTCCACAGGCTGCCACGCACAATAATCTTCTTCCACAGGTTGCCACGCACAATAATCTTGTTCCACAGGTTGCCACGCACAATAATCTTCTTCCCACAGGTTGTCCACGGTTACGCACAATAATCTTCTTCCACAGGTTGCCACGCACAATAATCTTCTTCCACAGGTTGCCACGCACAATAATCTTGTTCCACAGGTTGCCACGCACAATAATCTTCTTCCACAGGTTGCCACGCACAATAATCTTCTTCCACAGGTTGCCACGCACAATAATCTTGTTACACAGGTTGCCACGCACAATAATCTTCTTCCACAGGTTGCCACGCACAATAATCTTGTTCCACAGGTTGCCACGCACAATAATCTTTTCCACAGGTTGCCACGCACAATAATCTTCTTCCACAGGTTGCCACGACAATAATCTTCCACAGGTGCCACGCACAATAATCTTCGTTGCCACGAGTTTCACAGGTGCACAATAATCTTGTTCCACGTTGCAGCACAACTAATCTTTTCCACAGGTGCCACGCACAATAATCTTGTTCACACAGGTTGCCAAAAAGTCTTTTCCACAGTCCACGCCAATAATCTTGTTCCACAGGCTGCCACGCAAACTGTACACAATCACAAAATCTTGTTCCACAGGCTGCCCGCACAATAATCTTGTTCCAATCGAAAAATACCTTTGAGCTTGCAGACAATAACTCTTAGTTCATTACTTGTAACTTGCTCACTATCTTAGGTCCAGTCCTGGACCCATTATGTACCCTGTAACTTTGACTACCCCACAGGATGGGTATGGCAAATAAGATATCAACTCAAAACAATCCACAGCTCTCCACAAGATCTTGCCACAGCTGCCACGCACATTGTCCACAGTACTTGCCACAGGTTCCTCTCACAGTTTGCCACGCCAATAATCTTCTTCCACAGGTGCCACGCACAATAATCTTCTTCCACAGGTGCCACGCAAATTTCTTCCACAGGTTGCCACGCTTGTCCACACTGCTCCGCACATTCACCACTTCTTCCACAGGTTGCCACGCACACATAATCTTCTTCCACAGGCTGCCACGCAAAATAATCTTCTTCCACAGGTTGCCACGCACAATAATCTTGTTCCACAGGTTGCCACGCACAATAATCTTCCACAGGCTGCCACGCACAATAATCTTGTTCCACAGGTTGCCACGCACAATAATCTTGTTCCCAGTCCAGCCACAATCTTTCACAGGTTGCCACGCACAATAATCTTTTCCACAGGTTGCCACGCACAATAATCTTTTCACAGGTTGCCACGCACAATAATCTTCTTCCACAGGTTGCCACGTCTTTTCACAGTATCTCCACAGGTGCCACGCACAATAATCTTCTTCCACAGGCTGCCACGCACAATAATCTTGTTCCACAGGCTGCCACGCACAATAACTTCTTCCACAGTTGCCACCACAATAATTTCGTACACGGTCACGCACAAAATCTTCTTCCACAGGCTGCCCGCCAAACTTCAAGTGCCCGCCAATCTTTCCACAGGTTGCCAGCACAATAATCTTGTTACAAGGTTGCCACGCACAATAATCTTTTCACAGGTTGCCACGCATAATCTTCTTCCACAGGCTGCCACGCACAATAATCTTGTTCCACAGGCTGCCACGCACAATAATCTTCTTCCACAGGTGCCACGCACAATAATCTTTTCCACAGGTGCCACGCACAATCTCTTCACTTCCACAGATAATCTTTCCACAGGTTGCCACACAAATCTTTTCCAGGTGCCACGCACAATAATCTTCTTCCACAGGTTGCCACGCACAAATTGTTCCAGTGCACGCACAATAATCTCTCCACAGTTCACCACATAATCTTGTCCACAGCTTCTCCACAGATCTCTTCCACAGGATCAACATATCACGGTGCCACGCACAATAATCTTGTTACACAGGTTGCCACGCACAATAATCTTGTTCCACAGGTTGCCACGCACAATAATCGTGTTCCACAGGTTGCACGCACAATAATCTTGTTCCACAGGCTGCCGCGCACAATAATCTTGTTCCACAGGCTGCCACGCACAATAATCTTGTTCACAAGGTTGCCACGCACAATAATCTTTTCCACAGGCTGCCACGCACAATAATCTTGTTACACAGGTTGCCACGCACAATAATCTTGTTCCACAGGCTGCCACGCACAATAATCTTGTTCCACAGGCTGCCACGCACAATAATCTTGTTCCACAGGCTGCCACGCACAATAATCTTGTTACACAGGTTGCCACGCACAATAATCTTGTTCCACAGGCTGCCACGCACAATATTCTTGTTCCACAGGCTGCCACGCACAATAATCTTGTTCCACAGGCTGCCACGCACAATAATCTTGTTCCACAGGCTGCCACGCACAATAATCTTGTTCCACAGGTTGCCACGCACAATAATCGTGTTCCACAGGTTGCCACGCAGAATAATCTTGTTCCACAGGCTGCCACGCACAATAATCTTGTTCCACAGGCTGCCACGCACAATAATCTTGTTACACAGGTTTCCACGCACAATAATCTTCTTCCACAGGCTGCCACGCACAATAATCTTGTTACACAGGTTGCCACGCACAATAATCTTCTTCCACAGGTTGCCACGCACAATAATCTTGTTACACAGGATGCCACGCACAATAATCTTCTTCCACAGGCTGCCACGCACAATAATCTTGTTCCACAGGCTGCCACGCACAATAATCTTGTTACACAGGTTGCCACGCACAATATTTAATCTTGTTCCTACAGGCTTGCCACGCACAATAATCTTGTTCCACAGGTTGCCACGCACAATAATCTTGTTCCACAGGCTGCCACGCACAATAATCTTGTTCCACAGGTTGCCACGCACAATAATCTTGTTCCACAGGTTGCCACGCACAATAATCTTCTTCCACAGTGCCAGCAATTTGGCACATTCTTCACAGGTGCCAGCACATAACTTTCAGTGCCACGCACAATCTCTTCCACAGGTTGCCACGCACAATAATCTTCTTCCACAGGTTGCCACGCACAATAATCTTGTTACACAGGATGCCACGCACAATAATCTTCTTCCACAGGTTGCCACGCACAATAATCTTGTTACACAGGTTGCCACGCACAATAATCTTCTTCCACAGGTTGCCACGCACAATAATCTTCTTCCACAGGATGCCACGCACAATAATCTTCTTCCACAGGATGCCACGCACAATAATCTTGTTACACAGGTTGCCACGCACAATAATCTTCTTCCACAGGTTGCCACGCACAATAATCTACGGTGCCACACAATTCCACAGGTTGCCACGCACAATAATCTTCTTCCACAGGTTGCCACGCACAATAATCTTCTTCCACAGGTTGCCACGCACAATAATCTTGTTCCACAGGTTGCCACGCACAATAATCTTCTTCCACAGGTTGCCACGCACAATAATCTTCTTCCACAGGTTGCCACGCACAATAATCTTGTTAGGATGCCACGCACAATAATCTTCTTCCACAGGTTGCCACGCACAATAATCTTGTTACACAGGTTGCCACGCACAATAATCTTCTTCCACAGGTTGCCACGCACAATAATCTTCTTCCACAGGATGCCACGCACAATAATCTTCTTCCACAGGATGCCACGCACAATAATCTTGTTACACAGGTTGCCACGCACAATAATCTTCTTCCACAGGTTGCCACGCACAATAATCTTCTTCCACAGGTTGCCACGCACAATAATCTTCTTCCACAGGTTGCCACGCACAATAATCTTCTTCCACAGGTTGCCACGCACAATAATCTTGTTCCACAGGTTGCAACGCACAATAATCCTCTTCCACAGGCTGCCTTGCACAATAATCTTCTTCCACAGGATGCCACACTGCGGGTTATTTGTGTATTCTTCCTGTCACGGTATTGTGACTTTTTGTTGTTTAATAATCTTCTCCCACAGGCTACAAAGCACAATAATCTTGTCCCACAAACTGCCATGCACAATAATCTTATACCATAGGCTGCCATGCACAATAGTACATAATCTTTTTTCACAGGCTGCCACGCACAATAATCTTGTCTCACAGGCTGCCATACACAATCTTATCCCACAGGCTACCACTCACAATAATTTTTGTCCCACAGGCTGCCATACACAATGGAAATAAATGGTATAAAATACAGACACAATGGAAAAATAAACACATAAGCAGTATAATGTGATCCTTTATTGACAACGTTTCGCCCACGCAGTGGGCTTTATCGAGTCAAACAGATCTACCTGGATAAAAGATACATGAGTATTTATAGGATTTAGTCAGGTGGAGAATGCTGGGTCAGGTGGAGAATGCTTGGTCAGGTGGAGAATGCTTGGTCAGGTGGAGAATGCTTGGTCAGGTGGAGAATGCTGCATGTGACACTGCAGGTCCTTTAAGTCACACAATGTTTTTAACTATCACACTACTTTTAAGACTGTCACATGCAGCTTTCTCCACCTGACTCAGCATTCTCCACCTGACTATACCCTATATATATTCATGTTACTCATTTTCCAGGTAGATCTGTCTGTGACTCGATAAAGCCCACTGCGTGGGCGAAACGTTGTCAATAAAGGATCACATTATACTGCTTATGTGTTTATTTTTCCATTGTGTCGGTATTTTATACCATTTATTTCCATGTGACAGTCTTCAAAGTAGGATGATGGAGTCTTAAACCTTGGGTAGCTTTAAAAAGAGATTGGACAAGTATATGGGTAGACCTTCTGCAGTGTTCCATTCTTAAGTTCTAGGTGGGATAGCGATGAAGTTTCTTGGCAATAGGTTCAGCTATGTTGTAGAAGCCGTTGTTCTGGTTGAAGTTGTTGGATATACAGATAAGTGATGATTCCAGGATTCTTCGGTATTGTGTGTTGTCTTCTCTGGCGATGAGTCTTGCGTTTCTGTAGTTGATTAAATGGTTGTGTGAATTTCGGTGTTGAACACAGGCATTTCTTGGATCGTCAGATCTGCATGCGTACTGGTGTTCTGAAATACGTGTTTGGAGGTCTCTGGATGTTTCGCCGACGTATAATTTGCTGCAGTCATTACAAGGGATTGTGTATACCCCTGCAGTGGATTGAAGCTTGTCCTGTCTGTTACTGGTAATGTCCTTGATGGTGGTGGATGTGGAGGTAGATACTCGGAATGAGGTATTAGAAAAAATGTTAGAAACGTGTTTGGCAATGGAGTTGGTGGGGAGGACTATGTATCTCTTCTCGGCAGTGTCTTCTCTGGGTGTGTTGAAGATGTTTAATGCCCGTCGTCTGCAGTCTCTAATAAAGTGACGAGGATAGTGAAGTTTAGAAAAAACTTGCTCAATAAGGGAGCATTCTTCTTCAAGGAACTCACTGCTGCAGATTCTGAGTGCGTGCAGGACAAAGCCTATAATTACACCACGTTTAGTTTTGGTGTCGTGGTGAGAGTAGAAGTGGAGAAGATCGTGTTGGTTGGTAGGTTTTCGATAGACTTTAGACTTTTTCCTGCGCACACTCAGAATCTGCAGCAGTGAGTTCTTTGAGGAAGAATGCTCCCTTATTGAGCAAGTTTTTTCTAAACTTCACTATCCTCGTCACTTTATTAGAGACTGCAGACGACGGGCATTAAACATCTTCAACACACCCAGAGAAGACACTGCCGAGAAGAGATACATAGTCCTCCCCACCAACTCCATTGCCAAACACGTTTCTAACATTTTTTCTAATACCTCATTCCGAGTATCTACTTCCACATCCACCACCATCAAGGACATTACCAGTAACAGACAGGACAAGCTTCACTCCACTGCAGGGGTATACACAATCCCTTGTAATGACTGCAGCAAATTATACGTCGGCGAAACATCCAGAGACCTCCAAACACGTATTTCAGAACACCAGTACGCAGGCAGATCTGACGACCCAAGAAATGCCTGTGTTCAACACCGAAATTCACACAACAATTTAATCAACTACAGAAACACAAGACTCATCGCCAGAGAAGACAACACACAATACCGAAGAATCCTGGAATCATCACTTATCTGTATATCCAACAACTTCAACCAGAACAACGGCTTCTACAACATAGCTGAACCTATTGCCAAGAAACTTCTTCATCGCTATCCCACCTAGAACTTAAGAATGGAACACTGCAGAAGGTCTACCCATATACTTGTCCAATCTCTTTTTAAACCTTTTTCGAACCTTAACTCTATATAGTATTAGTAATCACTATCTGCTTAAAATTTTATCAAAACCATTTTTACTATTAGCCCAATAGTTCTTTGCATTCATTTACCTCTTATTGCCTTTTATAAACTCTAAAGTTTCAACCAGTGCAATATTGAATCCAAATAATTGTCCAAAACAATTTAATACTAGTCACAGTAATTATTTTAACCATCCATTAGCCAGTCCAATTAGTAAATCATCAACATTGTTCAAATATCTTATATCTCTGTGAACAATTGTTCAAAATTATAATAATCCAATAGTTAGTAAGAATTTAATCTAGTACCATATTATTAAGTTTAGCATTATCCATTGTTCTCAAGTCTAGTTATAGAATCACACCAAATCTCATGATTACATTCATTGATCCTGACATCTACCTATTATTAAATGACTTGCATGATTCCAACAGCAACTGCAACTATTACACAGCAGATCAAGCAAAGACATTACTCAGAGCCAACAATAACATAACTATCTTCAATTACAATGTTAGATCTTTGAGCAAACATTATGATGACCTCACAGCTGTACAC
>WNWK01009647.1:0-75202 GCA_009830355.1 Cherax destructor | reverse complement strand
CCAACAGGCCTCCCAGTGTTCCCCCTTTTCCCTTATGTTCTTATTTTGGCCATCTTCCACATATTTGCTTATTTAGCTTCCGGAGTGGATAACATAAGTGATCAGCACACTCATCAAAAACACAACATGGTATCTCATCTGGTTCTGTAGCTTTTTTCTTATCAGCATCTAGTCATTTTTTTTTCATCTTTAGTTATTTCAGTTTCTTCTTAAACCTTTTTGGGACTAAAATCTCCTCCCAAAAAAGGTATATATTTTTGTGAACACTTTTAAAATTTCTACTTACTACTAAAATATCCCGCACAGACGAGACGGGAAGCTTATAACATCTCTGACCGAGTCGAACCTTTAAATTAACTAGTCCAGCGAAGTCCAAAAGAAAGGGGAGTCAGAATGTATACAAGAGGGGGCGGGGGACAGGAAGGAAGAACGGGGGAATATTATACTATGGTGGGTGTGTAGTAGTATAAACAGTGTTGGAGGTGGCCATAATAAAAGTAGTGGCATAAAAAAGGGACACAGAGTGTAGAGTTAGCAAAGAAATATTAGTAGTAGTAGTGGGAAAAATAGGGGAAATAGACCATGGAAAAAAGGAAAAAAGGAGCATGCAGGAAACCAAAACCCCTCAAAGTGATAGGACGAAACCCCTCGGGGAACAAAACCACAAAGGGGAAAAACCTACCTAGGCAAAACAAAAAAGAAATAAAAAAGGAGGAACACTGCAGCAGGCCTTTTGGGCCCCATACTAAAGGGGTCCTTCCATTCCATCCCACTAACAAGATATTTTTTCCCAAAATCTTAAAAATGCTACTAAAGAAATAAGCTTTTTTTAATTATTCTAAATTTCCCCCCCAAACAACCCCCCCATATTTTAAACCCCTTTTGAAACTTCTAATTAAAACCCTACTAAAAACTTTCCAACCCTTAAAACCAAAACCCCTTTTCCTTTCTAAATCTAAACATCAAATTTTTCCCATTTTGCGGGTTCTCTCTTGGAGGAATCCCCCAAAAATTTTTTATATCCCTTTTTTAATACCCTTTTTCCTTTTAAAATACCTCGATCATGTCTCCCTCTTTCCCGTCTTACAAGTTAATTTTTAAGGCTCTTCAATTTTTTTCTTCGAAAGGGAAGATTTCTAATCTATGTATTAATTTAGTCATTCTACACTGAATGTTTTCTAACGTAGAAGGGCCAAATTAATTATTAAGGTAAAGTAAGAAGGAGAGGATTAGATAAAGATCAGGTCAGGCCCTGAGTGTTCTGAATTTTGGGAAATTATTTGAGGAAGTAATGAAAAAGGAAGGCCCTACAAAAAAAAGCCAAGACTAAGATTCATACTGAATGTTTTGTATGGGGGATGCTTCAACACGATGGCGTCGGGAAGGCTAGAATAGAAGTGTGGACAGTTTTGGCAGAGGACCTTTTAATAGGATGACTGTGATCTCTAAAGAACATTATTAGTGTCGGCAAAACTAACATTTTCATTGCTCTTTAAGTATGTCAGAAAAAAAGCGGCCAGTTTCTCTAAAGTACTGGAGAGGACAAGAAGAGAAAAGGAAATGAAGTTGGGGCTCCAAAAGGGGCTTTTCAAAAACTGGAATTAAAAGGGGAAGGCAAATGATAAAATTTCACAGGCGGGGTTTTATGAAATGGGAAGGGTAGCCAAAGTAAAAAACGATCTGCGGAGTGAAAATTTTCGGGGTCAAGAAACGGGATGACAGATGCAGAAGGGACGGGGAAGCAAGAATCCCTTTCTTGACAGGGGTATGGAAAAAAAAATAGTGAATGTACATTTCCACTGTACATTGGCTTTCTTTAAACGGATAAAGAAAGACCTGTAACTGAGCGAAAGGGCATTGACATCAAGGAAAAGGGAAACAAAGTTAGATTCCCATTAACCTTCGAATTTTATGGAAGGAGCAAGATTGGTAGAACATTGAAATGATTGGAAAAATTTACAAGTGATGTGGTCAAAGAGAAAGGACATCACAATAGAAAGGGATCACATCAATAGATGGAAGAAGAGTTTCGAAATACTCACACAAGACCCCAGCAGAACAGGGGATAGAGAAGGATAAAGCAACACTGAATTTTAGGAGGAATAAAATTTACACAAGGTGAATAAGATGAAGAAAGACATCCAGAGGGGGTATAGGGAAATGGTTGGCTTTATAGTGATTTTCGCCGTTATTATTTAATCTTTATTATTTTGGCTTTAGTTACCTTTTTCACAAACTATAATAACAAGTTTGGTTCGTGCCTCGCTCTTGTTTCTTTTCAACATTTCTTTCTTCATCTCTACATACACCCTCATTGCATCTAATTGTAGCTCACTTGAATTGTTTATAAGTTTTTAATTGGCTCACTTCTGTACTGATTACGAAGCCCTTTTGGCTCTTCAATATCTTGAATTAAGCCATTGTAACTTTCTTCAGTGTTACCATTGCTACTAAATTGTGGATGTTGCTGCTACAGTGCTAGGGTTTATCGTGCTGTGGTATTGGATATTGCTGCTACAGTGTAGTGTTTCTCCGACTGTAGTGTTAGTGTTGCTGCTACAGTGCTAGTGTTTCTCCTGCTGTGAGTGTTAGTGTTGCTGCTACAGTGCTGAGTGTTTTCTCCTGCTCAGCAGTGTTGGTGTTGTACTACCCAGTGCCAGTGTTTCTCCGGCTGTAGTGTTAGTGTTGCTGCTACAGTGTGGTATTTCTCCTGCTGTAGTGTTGGTGTTGCTGCTACGAGTACTGAAGTGTTTCTCCGGCTGTAGTGTTAGTGTGGCTGCTGTTGCAGCTCTAATATTGCTGCTGCTGTAGATATATTGTGCGTCTTCACGGTTAGTGTTCCTGTTGGTATTGATATTGTTGCTGTTGCAGCTACTGTGTTGTTTCTGTTGAAATGTTAATGTTGCGCTGCCAAAGGGTTAGTGTTCCTGCTGTTTTGTACTAGTGTTGTCTGGTGTGGCTATGGATGTTACTGATGCAGCATTGTGTTACTGCTGCGGTGTCAGTGTTGCTGCTGCTGCGGTGCTGGTGTTTTGTTGCTACAGTGTAAGTATTTGCTGCAACAGTGCTGGTGTTGGTGCTGTGGAAGTAATTGTGTGCTGTGGTGTTAGTTTAATTGCTGCTGCTGCAGTGTTTTTGCTGGTGCAGTGTAAGTGTTGCTGCTGCAGTGTTAGTGTTGGTGTTGCAATGTTAAATTGCTACTCTAGTGTTAGTGTTGCTGCCACATAGTGTTAGTCTTGCTGCTTTCACAGTGTTAGTGTTCATGCTGGAACAATATTTGCTGTCTTCCATACCTCCGGCAGTTGCCCTGTCGATGTCTTGTAGAATAGTAGTGCTTTTTCAGTACCACTCTTCGCTTCTCTCCAGGACCACGGAGATATATTATCAGTTCCTCCTCCTTGGAAGTATCTCTTCTTTAAAGGGAAGCTGTATAAAAGGAAAAAATACACACAAGTGTATATATGATACTGACACGACAGCTGGCCCCATGTTATCGTATGATTCTCGGCATTTTATCAACTCTATAGACTGAACAGACAGGTGGTACTGGATAAAATCTTATCAATAGCAAACACATTATAACTTTGAACTGATCAAGATTAATCTTACTCTGCACTTCTTGAGTTAATGGTACATAAGAGAAATTTAATGGATTTTAGATATAATGGATTATATATAAAACAATTGAAAATTTGTTGATCAATCGATATGTATTCATGTACTCTTGACTAAGGAAGAATAAATATTTACAGGGGAAGAAGTTTTAACAGGAAAGATAAAATGCTAACACGGTTTTTACTATTAAAAATCAGAACTAGAGAGAACTTGAACACAACAATCTGCTAGATGCTGGAAATCTAATAACAAAACACAGTCAATAATTCGGGTTTTAAACTGGTTTTCTAATTTTTTATCTTTAGCTCACAACATATCCTTTCCTCTGGAGGAATGAACAACTCGGTTTTGATTAACATAATCACTTTCCTACTGGAGGAATAAACAGGTCAGTGGGGTGGATGGATCCCCCCGGTTGAAATAGTTAGCTCAATGATGCACAAAAGTAGAAGGGAAGGAGAACAGTTCTCACTATCTCTTACTGCAGGTAAAAATTGCTCGACACGACACTTTACTCTGCAAAGGCTTACTGTCAACTGGAAGGAACACTATCTGGAACATGAGGGACAACAACTGGCACTCTAGTGAGTACACTAGCAACGAAAAGGCTTTCTGCAGCTTGCTGCATCGAGAGATGCTATAACTCATTCAAATAGTCTTTCTTCAACAAAGCGTCCCCTGGAAGGCTACTACGACTAGCAACATTGCAAAGGGTAGACTCAGTACTCCCAAAGGGAGTCGGGATGCCTCCCCGGTGACCCAGGGATCTAGACGCTATCTTGCATGCAAGATTTGTAGGGGCTGAATTCCAGACAGGGTAACAGTAATACTAATTGCGCCGGCCTCGTTAATAAGTGAAACACCTTTCTAAAAAACTAATCTGAACTTCACATTCCGCATCACTCTGGCAATTCTCTGAAAAACAAGCTGGAGAACAAACACATTGTTCAAAGGCTAGAGACTTTTTTCAGTCATTAAGGGACTATGATTTTTTGACTCATTATCATTATGGCGCTGAATGGCAATACACACAGTATTATCGCACATGGTTACTAGAACTTCAATTCCTCGACTGGCAACAAACACATTACTACTTAACTTTTCTTGAGACATGACTGAGCAATTTAGAGAATCGGGGAAATTTAAAGGGAAAATTTACACAAATATATGGGAAATATAAAGCAACCCGATAGTAATTATTAACTATTCTATGAGTAACACGGATAATACTTTTTCTCACTATAGAAAAGATAACTCCCGGAAATTGACTTAGCAAGAATATTCCAACTACTAGATAAAACAATCTAACTTTTAAATTTAACAGCAAAATGAGTTTTCTTTTCTTTAAATATCAACAAAATTGCAACACAATAAAAAGAATTAAATACACAATTAATTAAAAAGAATTCAATAATGCTATGGGACTAGCAACAATCTGATAAAACAAATCGATAGGGTATTTCACTGGCAAAAAATTTAAAATAACTTTACTGCTTGTATCACTAAAAAGTTCACTGGAATAATTACTTATTACTCTAGGAAATGACAAGTTACTAGAACAAAAAACCACAACAAAATTGATAAAAAAAGGTGAATACTGGCCAATTTACTTTACACAAAATCAATTTCGGAAATGATTGAAAAAATTCACTGGGGTAATTATTTTCACACAGCACAAAGATATTAGAAATAAAAAAATTTGAACATCTTATCACAGAAGCAAGCAAGGTAACTCAATGCAACAGTTACTGAACAATTTACTAAAAACACTGACTTTAAACAAACTTAAGAGTGAATTTGTTCAACAACACATGAAAACAAATAAAAATTAATGACAATAAAATGGTATTAACACTTACATTAGCTGAAGATACTCCTCAAAGTCAGAACAGTTAACTTACTGTCTCTACAAAGTCATGCTCTTGTTGACTATATACAAGTAATTATTGTGAAAATAATATCTTCAGAAAGTTATTTGTCTAATCTGCAAAATGAAGCACTTGACTATACAAAGTGCCAGTGGTGTCAGTGGTGGTGGCTCCTACCACCACTGGTGAGTGATATGGTAGTACCAGTGGTGGTGTCAGTGGTGGTGGCGGCTCTACCACCACTGGTGAAGTGCTATGGTAGTTCCAGTGGTGGTGTCAGTGGTGGTGGCAGTCCTACCACCACTGGTGAGTGCTTGGTAGTTCCAGTGGTGGTGTCAGTTGTGGTGGCAGCTCCTACCCCCACTGGTGAAGTGCTATGGTAGCCAGTGGTGGTGGCAGCTCCTACCACCACTGGTGAAGTCTATGGTAATACCAGTGGTGGTGTCAGTGGTGGTGGAGCCTACCACCACTGGTGAAGTGCTATGGTAGTACCAGTGGTGGTGTCAGTGGTGGTGGGGCTCTACCACCACTGGTGAAGTGCTTGGTAGCACCAGTGGTGGTGTCAGTGGTGGTGGCAGCTCCTACCACCACTGGTGAAGTGCTATGGTAGTACCAGTGGTGGTGTCAGTGGTGGTGGCAGCTACCACCACTGGTGAAGTGCTATGGTAGTACCAGTGGTGGTGTCAGTGGTGGTGGCAGCTCCCACCACTGGTGAAGTGCTATGGTAGTTCCAGTGGTGTCAGTGGTGGTGGCAGCTCCTACCACTGGTGAAGTGCTATGGTAGTACCAGTGGTGGTGTCAGTGGTGGTGGCAGCTCCTACCACCACTGGTGAAGTGCTATGGTAGTACCAATGGTGGTGTCAGTGGTGGTGGCAGCTCCTACACCACTGGTGGGAAGAATAAGATGACCATCTTGGTAATATTAATGTGGGGGGTTAACAAGCCAGGATATTCCCAAAATAAGCACACAGTGTGGCTTACTTAGGGTTATCCTGGCTTGGGGTTTCCCTGCCTAACCCAGGTGACTCCTACACCTGGGAAATGTGTCTTTAATAATAATAATAATAATAATAATAATAATAATAATAAATAATAATATTTTTATTTGACATGATACAAAGAATTACATTTGGCATTGAGATTACATGAGGTGTACATGCCAAAAGCCCTAGTATGCAGGGCATTTTGGGCAGACTAAAATTAACTTAAAACTAAATGTAAGAATTTTGTAGATAGTATACAATGAGTAAAGGTGAGTATTTAAGCTATGAAATTTGAACATAGTTTTGTACTTTTGTCTTCATTATAAAATTAATAAATCAGATTAAACAAATTTAAAGCAATAATAATAATAAAATAATAAAAAGTTATAGTGATAATTTATAAAATAAGTAAGTTGCATATCTAAGTTTTAAAGTTTGAATATAAGTTGAACATATCAAATTTAAATTTTAGCAATCTATTGCAGCAATGCAACCTTACTGTCGTTGTGCGAACTGTTACTGTTACTGTTGCTGTTACTGTTGTGTTACTGTTAAGCACCCTTGGATCAGAGAGTGCCTGGGGATGTCTGGTCCGTGTGGGTTTAGAGACTGGCCCAGGAGGGTAACAATGTGACCCGCATTGGAACAGTGGTTGTGTTGTAGGAATAATTGTACGTTAGTTGATACCAGAAGCTTGTTAGTGTGGCAGGGAGGGGAGGGGAGGGCCAGGTAGGCAGAGTGCAAGGGTAGGCAGGGTGCCAAGGAGAGGGAGGTGCCAGGAAAGCAGGGCACATGGTGCCAGGGTAGGCAGGGTGGCAGGGTGCCAAGGTAGAGAGGGAGGTGCCAGGAAGGCAGGGACACAGGCTGCCAGGGTAGGCAGGATGGCAGGATGCCAAGGTAGAGAGGAGGGGGCCAGGGAAGGCAGGGACACAGGGTGCCAGGGTAGGCAGGGTGGCAGGATGCCAAGGTAGAGGGAGGGTGCCAGGGAAGCAGGGAGACAGGGGCCAGGGAAGGCAGGGAGACAGGGCAGAGAGAGAATACTTCCATTTTTCTTTGTATGTGTGTGTTAGTTACCATTTTGTCCTAGGCACATGTCAATTAGACACTAGGCCTGTTGTATATATGTGTGTGTGTATGTGTATGTAAGGAAACACTTTAAATGTTTCTGCCCACGGAATTGAACCGGCCCTCCGTGCGTCAAGCAAGAGCTTTACCACTAGGCCACCGGGGCGTATGTGTGTGTGTGTGTTAGGGCTTTTGATTCAAGGAATTGCAGCTTCCTGGAATCAAAGCTCATTACCTCCCAGGTGCTATATAACTCCATTTAGGGTTTCCCATTTCTCATGAATTTTAAAATCCCTATTTCCAACATCTTCCCCATTTTAAAGATGTTAGTTCATCTCACAACTGCAAGGACCCGGGTTCAATCCTGGGTGAGGAGAGACGTGTCTCTTGAAGACCACAGATGGAGTATAGAAGGACCTCGGGTGAGCACTGCACCGAGCATATCACATGAGTTAGCTTTCAGGAACCTTAACACTGTACACCGTGTACGTCACACACTGTACACCGTGACGTCACACACGTACACCGTGTACGTCACCACCTACACCGTTCGCACAACACCGTGTACGTCACACACTGTACACCGTGTACGTCACACACTGTACACCGTGACGTCACACACGTACACCGTGTACGTCACACACTGTACACCGTGCACGTCACACACTGTACACGTGTATGTCACACACTATACACCGTTACGTCACACTGTCACTGTATTCACACACGCACTGTATGTCACACCTGTATACCGTGTACGTCACCACTGCCAACGTGTACGTCCACACTGTACACCGTGTACGTCACCACACGTACACCGTGTACGTCACACACTGTACACCGTGTACGTCACACACTGTCACTCGTGAAGTCACACACTGTACACCGTGTACGTCACACACCGTACACCGTGTACGTCACACACCGTACACCGTGTACGTCACACACCGTACACCGTGTACGTCACCACTATACACCGTGTACGTCACACACTGTACACCGTGTACGTCACCACTGTACATCGTGGCGTCACACACTGTACACAGTGTACGTCACACACTGTACATCTTGTACGTCACACACTGTACACCGTGTACGTCACACACTGTACATCTTGTACGTCACACTGTACATCGTGTACGTCACACACTGTACACGTGTACGTCACACACTGTACATCGTGTACGTCACACACTGTACATCGTGTACGTCACCACTGCATCTTGTACGTCACACCTGTACACCGTGCACGTCACACACTGTACATCTTGTACGTCACACACTTACATCTGGTCACACACTGTACATCGCTTCGCCACATGTACACGTGTACGTCACACACTGTACATCGTGTACGTCACACACTGTACACCGTGTAGTCACACACTGTACATCGTGTACGTCCACACTGTACATCGTAGTCGTCACACGTACATCGTACGTCACCCCTGTACATCGTGTACGTCCACACTGTACACGTGTACGTCACACACTGTACATCGTGTACGTCACACACTGTACATCGTGACGTCACACACTGTACATCGTGTACGTCCACACACGTACACCGTGTACGTCACTCACTGTACATCGTGTACGTCACACACTGACATCTTGTACGTCACACACTGTACACCGTGCACGTCACACACTGTACATCTTGTACGTCACACACTGTACAACCGTTACGTCACACACTGTACATCGTGTACGTCACACACTGTACACCATGTACGTCATACACTGTACACCGTGTACGTCACACACTGTCCACCGTGTACGTCACACACTATACACCGTGTACGTCACACACTGTACACCGTGTACGTCACACACTGTGCATCGTGTACGTCACACACTGTACACCGTGTACGTCACACACTACACCATATACGTCAGGCCCATACTGGAGTATGCAGCACCAGTTTGGAACCCACACCTGGTCAAGCACGTCAAGAAAGTAGAGAAAGTGCAAAGGTTTGCAACAAGACTAGTCCCAGAGCTAAGTGGCATGTCCTACGAGGAGAGGTTAAGAGAACTAAGGGTGGGTATGTCCTACGAGGAGAGGTTAAGGGAAAACTAAGGGTAAGGGGTATGTCCCACTGGGAGAGGTTAAGGGAACTAGGGGCATGTCCTACTAGGAGAGGTTAAGCGAACTAAGGGGCATGTCCTACTAGGAGAGGTTAAGGGAACTAAGGGCATGTCCTACTAGGAGAGGTTAAGGGAACTAAGGGCATGTCCTACTAGGAGAGGTTAAGGGAACTAAGGGGCATGTCCTACTAGGAGAGGTTAAGGAACTAAGGGGTATGTCCTACTAGGAGAGGTTGCGAACTAAGGGATGTCTTACGAGGAGAGGTTAAGGGAACTAAGGGATGTCCTACGAGGAGAGGTTAAGGGAACTAAGGGTATGTCATATGACAGACAAGCACCAAACGAGCCTGGCCCAAGCCCTGGGCAGAAAAACTGTGAAATCATCAAAGGTTTATTATCAATATTAGTGTGGTTTAATTCTTAACACCCCCCCGTTTTCATGCCGGCAATGGGGGAGACCCTTTCTGCTTGACTATTCCTGGTCCACACACTTAGGTAGTACACAAGATAGTTCTTCATCTGGATAGTTCCTCCGGAAGATAGTATCTATTTTGACTTTAATGTCCACTTCCTCTCTCCTTATTTATATATATATATATATATATATACACTTTAAACATCTAAAAACAACAAAACAAGTGGAGTCAGTATACCAGTGTGAGGCAAGACATACTTATCTAAGTGTAAAAACCACTTAACCACTGCAGTCAGTGGTAGCACTTATAAGCTGGGGCAAGTTGGAGCACATAAAGTGAGCACTCACCTCGCTACTCACTCTCATATTTAATAACCCCAAATTGAGTCATTAAGATCTCCACATTTGGTCAGAGAGGTGAGGTCAGGATGACACCTAGCCCTGTTGCTCTGTTACTCCTGTCCCAACGGTAAGAACGGCGGCTGCTGACATTCGCAGTACCGTTGCTGGGACTGATTACCTTGTCTTGAAGACACTGTATACACCACTAACTCCAAGACTGACGGACTGATTACCTTGTTTTTTATACAAGTTCTACAGTCTTCCCATTATATCCTTGAATTTGTATTATTAAAGCCACTAGATGGGCGAAACGTCTACAAATAAAGATACCCAGATGTTGTACATCGTCTAATTACACAGTGTGAAGGGTATCCCACATGTAAACACACATATTTCCTTTCCAATTTACACATGATACGAGACTGTTAATCACACTAGAAAGCCACTAACACACGGTACTTGCAGACACAATGTAAACATCTGTCACACCTGTGTAATTTTTTACAGAGCAGCCACAAGGCAGGTGAAAATCTACAGTAGGCCTAGTTAGGCCGTGCCGGTAGAAAGCTTAAATCTAGCGAGCCTTATTTCAGAGGTTATGGGTCAATCCAGGATTTCCTTCAAACTTAGGATAAGCTAGGGCAATCTAGGATAATCCAGGATAACTTAGGATAAGATAGGGCAATCTAGGATAATCCAGGATAACTTAGGATAAGATAGGGCAATCTAGGATAATCCAGGATAACTTAGGATAAGCTAGGGCAATCTAGGATAATCCAGGATAACTTAGGATAAGCTAGGGCAATCTAGAATAATCCAGGATAACTTAGGATAAGCTTGGGCAATCTAGGATAATCCAGGATAACTTAGGATAAGCTAAGGCAATCTAGGATAATCCAGGATAACTTAGGATAGGCTAGGGTAATCTAGGATAATCCAGGATAACTTAGAATAGCTTTGGCAATCTAGGATAATCCAGGATAACTTAGGATAAGCTAGGGCAATCTAGGATAATTCAGGATAACTTAGGATAAACTAGGGCAATCTAGGATAATCCAGGATAACTTAGGATAAGCTAGGGCGATATAGGATAATCCAGAATAACTTAGGATAAGCTAGGGCAATCTAGGATAATCCAGGATAACTTAGGATAAGCTATGGCGATCTAGGATAATCCAGGATAACTTAGGATAAGCTAGGGTGATCTAGGATAATCCAGGATAACTTAGGATAAACTAGGGCAATCTAGGATAATCCAGGATAACTTAGGATAAGCTAGGGCATTCTTGGATAACTTAGAATAAGTTAGGGCGATCTAGGATAATCCAGGATAACTTAGGATAAGCTAGGGCAATCTAGGATAATCCAGGATAACTTAGGATAAGCTATGGCGATCTAGGATAATCCAGGATAACTTAGGATAAGCTATGACGATCTAGGATAATCCAGGATAACTTAGGATAAGCTATGGCGATCTAGGATAATCCAGGATAACTTAGGATAAGCTAGGGTGATCTAGGATAATCCAGGATACCTTAGGATAAGCTAGGGCAATCTAGGATAATCCAGGATAACTTAGGATAAGCTAGGGCAATCTAGGATTATCCAGGATAACTTAGGATAAGCTAGGGCAATCTAGAATAATCCAGGATAACTTAGAATAAGCTAGGGCGATCTAGGATAGTCCAGGATAACTTAGGATAAGCTAGGGCAATCTAGGATAATCCAGGATAACTTAGGATAAGCTAGGGTGATCTAGGATAATCCAGGATAACTTAGGATAAGCTAGGGCAATCTAGTATAATCCAGGATAACTTTGGATAAGCTATGGCGATCTAGGATAATCCAGGATAACTTAGGATAAGCTAGGGTGATCTAGGATAATCCAGGATAACTTAGGATGAGCTAGGGCAATCTAGGATAATCCAGGATAACTTAGGATAAGCTAGGGCAATCTAGGATAATCCAGGATAACTTAGGATAAGCTAGGGTGATCTAGGATAATCCAGGATAACTTAGGATAAGCTAGGGCAATCTAGGATAATCCAGGATAACTTAGGATAAGCTAGGGCAATCTAGGATAATCCAGGATAACTTAGGATAAGCTAGGGCAATCTTGGATAATCCAGGATAACTTAGGATAAGCTATGTCAATCTAGGATAACTTAGAATAAGCTAGGGCGATCTAGGATAATCCAGGATAACTTAGGATAAGCTAGGGCAATCTAGGATAATCCAGGATAACTTAGGATAAGCTAAGGTGATCTAGGATAATCCAGGATAACTTAGGATAAGCTAGGGCAAATCTAGGATAATCCAGGATAACTTAGGATAAGCTATGGTGATCTAGGATAATCCAGGATAACTTAGGATAAGCTAGGGTGATCTAGGATAATCCAGGATAACTTAGGATAAGCTAGGGTGATCTAGGATAATCCAGGATAACTTAGGATGAGCTAGGGCAATCTAGGATAACCCAGGATAACTTAGGATAAGCTAGGGCAATCTAGGATAATCCAGGATAACTTAGGATAAGCTAGGGTGATCTAGGATAATCCAGGATAACTGAGGATAATCTACGGCAATCTAGGATAATCCAGGATAACTTAGGATAAGCTAGGCAATCTAGGATTTTCCAGGATAACTTAGGATAAGCTAGGGTGATCTAGGATAATCCAGGATAACTTAGGATAAGCTAGGGCGATCTAGGATAAGCTAGGGCGATCTAGGATAATCCATGATAACTTAGGATAAGCTAGGGTGATCTAGGATAATCCAGGATAACTTAGGATAAGCTAGGTCGATCTAGGATAATCCAGGATAACTTAGGATAAGCTAGGGCAATCTAGGATAATCCAGGATAACTTAGGATAAGCTAGGGCAATCTAGGATAATCCAGTATAACTTAGGATAAGCTAGGGTGATCTAGGATAATCCAGGATAACTTAGGATAAGCTAGGGCAATTTAGGATAATCCAGTATAACTTAGGATAAGCTAGGGCAATCTAGGATATTCCAGTATAACTTAGGATAAGCTAGGGTGATTTAGGATAATCCAGGATAACTTAGGATAAGCTAGGGCGATCTAGGATAATCCAGGATAACTTAGGATAAGCTAGGTCGATCTAGGATAATCCAGGATAACTTAGGATAAGCTAGGGTGATCTAGGATAATCCAGGATAACTTAGGATAAGCTAGGGCAATCTTGGATAATCCAGGATAACTTAGGATAAGCTAGGGCGATCTAGGATAATCCAGGATAACTTAGGATAAGCTAGGGCAATCTAGGATAATCCAGGATAACTTAGGATAAGCTAGGGCAATCTAGGATAATCCAGTATAACTTAGGATAAGCTAGGGTGATCTAGGATAATCCAGGATAACTTAGGATAAGCTAGGGCAATCTAGGATAATCCAGTATAACTTAGGATAAGCTAGGGCAATCTAGGATAATCCAGTATAACTTAGGATAAGCTAGGGTGATCTAGGATAATCCAGGATAACTTAGGATAAGCTAGGGCAATCTAGGATAATCCAGTATAACTTAGGATAAGCTATGGTGATCTAGGATAATCCAAGATAACTTAGGATAAGCTAGGGGGATCTAGGATAATCCAGGATAACTTAGGATAAGCTAGGGTGATCTAGGATAACCTAGAATGACTCAGGAATTAAAAAAAGACCTTTTTTCTTAAGTACCTTGAGCTATCTTCTTTTATTTTTGTTGACAGGATGGCCATGATGATGAGGTTCATGTACCTGTTGGCAACCATCACTGCCGGTACCTGGAAGCAAAGTACCGCTGTCATGCCTCCTGTACTGTACCCCGCACCTGCTGCTACGATAGCTCCAACTACTACTACTACGACAGCACTAGCCTCCAACAAAACAGCTATGGCAGGGGTTGTTGCAGCTTCGCGTATCTCCGTCTCTCTGCCTGCAGTTCTGGTCAATATGACCAGAGACTGGAGGTGTCCGTACGTCCGTGGTGTAGCGGAGGTATCTTGTACGTGTGACGTACCACACACTGTTAGATGTCGGGGGCAGGCAGATCGTCCACATGACCTGATCTCCCTTATTCACAACCTTAGTATGAAGGGCTCTGTCTCCCTGCTTGATCTAGCAGTACACGGACTTAGAGAGCTCCCTGGACGCGTGTTTACCACCATGCAACTTCTAGGTTTGGTCATAACAACAGCAGATCTGCAGACTTTACCCCCCGATGCGTTCTCCGGCTTGGAGAACACACTGGCAGCTCTAGGTCTGCCGAATAACAAATTGGCAGAGGTACCTGCCAACGCTCTAAGACCCCTAGTTGAACTCCAGCGACTGGACTTGAGTGATAACCAGATACACGAACTGCCACCCAGGGCTTTCCCAGCCCTTCCACAGTTGCAGAATCTAGATCTTGCTGGTAACAACTTACATCTTCTTCACACGGAAGCCTTCTTCCATCTACCTCATCTAGTCTCTCTCAACCTAGCGCACAACGAACTAGATGCGGCGCAGATTAACGAAAAATCGCTCCGCGGGTTGCATGCCCTTCAGCGCCTCTCACTCAAGTTCAACCTTCTGAAGGGAGCTGTAACTTCCTCGATTATTAAAGGAGCCAAGGGACTCACTTCTTTAGACTTATCACACAATGCATTAACCATGTTATCCAGGGGCTCCCTAGCTGCCTGCCCCAACATACGCGAGTTAGATCTATCACATAACAACATAGATGTCATTGAGGATCACGCCTTCGCCAATCTAAGCCAGCTGCAACACCTGAAGCTGTCGCACAACAGAGTGGTGGCTGTGTCAGGCTGGTCCCTGGCGCACCTACCACAGCTGACATATCTGGCCATGGCTGACAATGCTCTGAGAGCAGTCACAGCGGACTTACTGCACCAGCTGCCGGCTCTCAAGTCCCTCGACCTGGCTGCCAACGATATTTCGCTTATACAACCTTACGTCTTCAACTCCACAACTGCGCTACAACACCTCATACTTACCGGTTAGAATTATTATTATTATTATTATTATTATTAGTATGTGTGTGTGTGTGTGTTGTACTCACCTGTTTGTGGTTACAAGGGGTCGAGTAACAGCACCTGCCCCCGCCTCTTCACTGGTGGCTACTAGGTCCACTCTCTCCCAGCTCCATGAGTTTTATCATACCTCTTTTTAAAGCTATGTATGATTCCTGCCTCCACTACATCACTTTCCAAATTGTTCCACTTGTGTGTGTGTGTGTGTACTCACCTATTTGTGGTTGCAAGGGTCGATACATAGCTCCTGGCCCCACCTCTTCACTGACAGCTACTAGGGCCTCTCTCTCCCTGCTCCATGAGCTTTATCATACCTCGTCTTAAAGCTATGTATGGTTCCTGCCTCCACTACATCACTTGCCAGACTATTCCACTTCCTGACAACTCTATGACTGAAGAAATACTTCCTAACATCCCTTTGACTCATCTGAGTCTTCAACTTCCAATTGTGACCCCTTGTTTCTGTGTCCCCTCTCTGGAACATTCTGTCTCTGTCCACCTTACCTATTCATCGCAGTATTTTGTATGTCGTTATCATGTCTCCCCTAAACCTCCTACACTACATTATTATCATCATCATTATATAACTCACTAGCCATGGGTTCTAACCCCACCTGTTCCATGGTTTATCATTATCATATTATTATTTTTATTATATTTCCAGATAATCCTCTACACTGTGACTGCACCCTGACCTGGCTGTGGGAGTGGCTGTTCCACCATCCATCCCTGACCCATGAAGAACAGGTCAGCACTGTGTGTGCCACGCCACCAGCTCTGGAAAATGCTCCTCTTGTAAGTTCTGTTTTACTAATGCCATGGCATGCCAGTGGCTCTCCTTGCATTACAGTTTTATAATTGTAACTACCAATAACTATGTATACTTGTAACTTGCATCGAAATAAAAATATTATTATTATTATTATTATTATTATTATTATATTATTACTTCCAGATTCCCAGTCCACCTCCAGGCCTCCCCTATTATGATAATAATAATAATAATAATAATAATAATAATAATAATAATAATGTTTATTTCTAGCAGTACGTGATACAACTTAAACAGACCATAGCTGACACCTATGATATACTGCTATATAGAAAGTCTCTTGTTGTGTAGAGCATTTCCCACAAATTAGGTCAGTTTTGTCCCCAGGATGCCACCCATACCAGTCACCTAACACCCAGGTACCTACTTACTGCTAGGTGAACACTGACAGCAGGTGTCTTAAGGAAAAACATCCTAATGTTTCCACCCGTACCGGGGATCTATCCCTGGACCTCAGTGTGTGAGGCAAGTGCGCTACCAACCCAGCCACGTGACACCATCATAACTGAAGACCAATAACCTTTAACAGAGGCTGGGGAACTCTCCCCCATTAATATCAATCAAAATCATCCCTTCTTTTTTTATTATTATTATTATAATCAAAAAGAGAAATCATCCCTTCACCAGTATTAAATCACTGCCTGGAATGATAAATACATGGGGGCCCTACATTTTTGGGCCCCTTAAGCTTAAACTGAAGCTTAATGTGTCCAGGGAAGGACCTAATCCCAGAGGGATTAGGTCTTCCCCTAGACTCATGTACAACACTTAGGTATTTTTACTGTGGAAAATTTTCCCCACATAGTGGCTTCATCAGTCCAGTATAGAGAAGAATGGTGAAGATCAGAAGTCTGAGGTAGTCAGTCCCTCAACCTGGGACTTTTCTCAAGATTGACGGACTGATTACATCGACTGCAGGGTGAGGGACTGACTACCTCAAACTCCTTCTGATCTTCAACCATTCATCTTTGTACAGGACTGAAGAAGCCGCTGGGTGGTAAAAACGTTTCCACAGTATACACAAGTGCTGCACATATGTCTGATGTCTCAAGTGCTGCACATATGTCTGATTTCACAAGTGCTGCAAATGTGTCTGATGTCTCAAGTGCTGCACATATGTCTGATGTCTCAAGTGCTGCACATGTGTCTTATGTCTCAAGTGCTGCACATGTGCCTGATGTCTCAAGTGCTGCACATGTGTCTGATGTCTCAAGTGCTGCACATGTGTCTCATGTCTCAAGTGCTGCACATATGTCTGATGTCTCAAGTGCTGCACATGTGTCTGATGTCTCAAGTGCTGCACATGTACCTGATGTCCCAAGTGCTGCACATATGTCTGATGTCTCAAGTGCTGCACATGTGTCTGATGTCTCAAGTGCTGCACATGTGTCTGATGTCTCAAGTGCTGCACATGTGCCTGATGTCTCAAGTGCTGCACATGTGTCTGATGTCTCAAGTGCTGCACATGTGTCTGATGTCTCAAGTGCTGCACATGTGCTGATGTCTCAAGTGCTGCACATGTGCTGATGTCTCAAGTGCTGCACATGTGTCTGATGTCTCAAGTGCTGCACATGTGCCTGATGTCTCAAGTGCTGCACATGTGCCTGATGTCTCAGTGCTGCACATGTGCTGATGTCTCAAGTGCTGCACATGTGTCTGATGTCTCAAGTGCTGCACATGTGTCTGATGTCTCAAGTGCTGCACATGTGCCTGATGTCTCAAGTGCTGCACATGTGTCTGATGTCTCAAGTGCTGCACATGGCTGATTCTCAAGTGCTGCACATGTGCTGATGTCTCAAGTGCTGCACATGTGTCTGATGTCTCAAGTGCTGCACATGTGCTGATGTCTCAAGTGCTGCACATGTGTCTGATGTCTCAAGTGCTGCTACATGTGTCTGATGTCTCAAGTGCTGCACATGTGCCTGATGTCTCAAGTGCTGCACATGTGTCTGATGTCTCAAGTGCTGCACATGTGTCTGATGTCTCAATGCTGCACATGTGCTGATGTCTCAAGTGCTGCACATGTGCCTGATGTCTCAAGTGCTGCACATGTGTCTGATGTCTCAAGTGCTGCACATGTGTCTGATGTCTCAAGTGCTGCACATGTGCCTGATGTCTCAAGTGCTGCACATGTGTCTGATGTCTCAAGTGCTGCACATGTGTCTGATGTCTCAAGTGCTGCACATGTGCTGATGTCTCAAGTGCTGCACATGTGTCTGATGTCTCAAGTGCTGCACATGTGTCTGATGTCTCAAGTGCTGCACATGTGCTGATGTCTCAAGTGCTGCACATGTGCTGATGTCTCGTGCTGCACATGTCTGATGTCTCAAGTGCTGCACATGTGTCTGATGTCTCAAGTGCTGCACATGTGTCTGATGTCTCAAGTGCTGCACATGTGTCTGATGTCTCAAGTGCTGCACATGTGTCTGATGTCTCAAGTGCTGCACATGTGTCTGATGTCTCAAGGCGTGCTGCCATGTGTCTGATGTCTCAAGTGCTGCACATGTGTCTGATGTCTCAAGTGCTGCACATGTGTCTGATGTCTCAAGTGCTGCACATGTGTCTGATGTCTCAAGTGCTGCACATGTGTCTGATGTCTCAAGTGCTGCACATGTGTCTGATGTCTCAAGTGCTGCACATGTGTCTGATGTCTCAAGTGCTGCACATGTGTCTGATGTCTCAAGTGCTGCACATGTGTCTGATGTCTCAAGTGCTGCACATGTGCCTGATGTCTCAAGTGCTGCACATGTGTCTGATGTCTCAAGTGCTGCACATGTGTCTGATGTCTCAAGTGCTGCACATGTGTCTGATGTCTCAAGTGCTGCACATGTGTCTGATGTCTCAAGTACTGCACATGTGTCTGATGTCTCAAGTGCTGCACATGTGTCTGATGTCTCAAGTGCTGCACATGTGTCTGATGTCTCAAGTACTGCACATGTGTCTGATGTCTCAGTGCTGCACATGTCTGATGTCATAATACTGCACATGTGTCTGATGTCTAGACTGCAATTGTCTGATGTAAGGCTGCCTGTGGGTTCAGTGTGCACATGTGCTGATGTCCTAAGTTGACAGTGTCTGATGTCTAGGTGCTGTTACAGAATGTGAGGTCCTGAGGTTCAGGTACATGTGGTCCATGCTAAGTACTTGTTGAGGCCCCTGGGTTACAGGTACTGATGTAAGGTGCACGTGAGCCTGGTTACAGGTACTGTAGGGTCCCTGGGTTACAGGTACTGAATGGGTCCCTGGTTACAGGTACTGTGAGGGCCCTGGGTTACAGGTAGCTGACTGGGGCCCCTGGGTTACAGGTACTGTGAGGGCCCCTGGGTTCAGGACTGTGAGGGCCCCTGGGTTACAGGACTGAGGGCCCTGGTTACGGTACTGGGGCCTGGTACGTGAGGGCCCTGGTTACAGGTACTTGAGGGCCTGGGTTACAGGTACTTGAGGGCCCTGGGTTACAGGTACTGTGAGGGCCCCTGGGTTACAGGTACTGAGGGCCCCTGGGTTACAGGTACTGTGAGGGCTCTGGGTTACAGGTACTGAGGGTCCCTGGGTTACAGGTACTGCGAGGGCCCCTGGGTACAGGTACTGTGAGGGCCCCTGGGTTACAGGTACTGTGAGGGCCCCTGGTTACAGGTACTGTGAGGTCCCTGGGTTACAGGTACTGTCAGATGGGCCCCTGGGTTACAGGTACTGTGAGGGCCCCTGGGTTACAGGTACTGCAGGGCCCCTGGGTTACAGGTACTGTGAGGGTCCCTGGGTTACAGGTACTGTGAGGGTCCCTGGGTTACAGGTACTGTGAGGGCCCCTGGGTTACAGGTACTGTGAGGGCCCTGGGTTACAGGTACTGTGAGGCCCTGGGTTACAGGTACTGAGGGCCCTGGGTTACAGGTACTGTGAGGGCCCTGGGTTACAGGTACTGTAGAGGTCCCTGGGTTACAGGTACTGTGAGGCCACTGGGTTACAGGTACTGAGGGCCCTGGGTTCAGGTACTGTGAGGGCCCCTGGGTTACAGGTACTGTGAGGACCCCTGGGTTACAGGTACTGAGGGCCCCTGGGTTACAGGTACTGTGAGGGCCCCTGGGTTACAGGTACTGTGAGGCCCCTGGGTTACAGGTACTGTGAGGGCCCCTGGGTTACAGGTACTGTGAGGGCCCCTGGGTTACAGGTACTGTGAGGGCCCTGGGTTACAGGTACTGTGAGGGCCCCTGGGTTACAGGTACTGTGAGGGCCCCTGGGTTACAGGTACTGTGAGGGCCCCTGGGTTACAGGTACTGTGAGGGCCCCTGGGTTACAGGTACTGTGAGGGCCCTTGGGTTACAGGTACTGTGAGGGCCCCTGGGTTACAGGTACTGTGAGGGCCCCTGGGTTACAGGTACTGTGAGGGCCCCTGGGTTACAGGTACTGTTAGGGCCCCTGGGTTACAGGTACTGTGAGGGCCCCTGGGTTACAGGTACTGTGAGGGCCCCTGGGTTACAGGTACTGTGAGGGCCCCTGGGCTGCAGCCCCTCAAACCTATACCTTAATCAGACCCTGTATTTACTGGTTCACATGATTAATAAACCAGGGAGGCAGGTGGGGGGGTTAGACCCCATGGCAAGTGAGTGGTAAACCTTGCAGGCCAGTCGTTATCCCTGATTTGCCTTAAATTGTGTTATTTCGATACACTGTGTAATTAACACAGTGTATCGCAGGTAATTACTACCATTAGGGGTCATTTATTGGTTCGTTTAATTAGCTTTTATTTAAGATAATCAAGCTTGAATTTATATAATTCTTATAATCATAACTAAGCACTAAACCCATAAGGGTTGATTAATCTTGAAGAAATGTAAAGTAAAGTAAATTTTATTTCATTGCAGATTTACATAGGTATTGGTAGTTACAATATAAACTGAGTGCAAGGAGAGCCACTGACATGCCATGGCATTAGGGGCAGCTTAATCTAGTGACTTATAGACTATGTACATAATATTAGAGAAATTTATTGAGTTTATTCTACTTAAAATTTGATTTACAATTACAATATGATGATATTATACTGTTAAAATTATTATATGATTTATATGATGATATTAGAGTGAGTGGTGGAATGAAGAAGTAAAGGGTGTGATAAAAGAGAAAAAGGTAGTTTATGAGAGGTTTTTACAAAACAGAAGTGTTAATAGAAGAGCAGAGTATATGGAGAGTAAAAGAAAGGTGAAGAGAGTGGTGAGAGAGTGCAAAAGAAGAGCGGATGAAAGAATGGGAGAGGCTCTGTCAAGAAATTTTGCTGAAAACAAGAAAAAATTTTGGAGTGAGATAAACAAGGTAAGAAAGCCTAGGGAACGAATGGATTTGTCAGTTAAAAACAGAGTAGGGGAGTTAGTAGATGGGGAGCTGGAGGTATTGGGTAGATGGCGGGAATATTTTGAGGAACTTTTAAATGTCGATGAAAAAAGGGAGGCTGTAATTTCATGTACTGGCCAGGGAGGTACAACATCGTTTAGGAGTGAAGAAGAGCAGGATGTGAGTGTGGGGGAGGTGCGTGAGGCATTACGTAGAATGAAAAGGGGTAAAGCAGCTGGAACTGACGGGATAATGACAGAAATGTTAAAAGCAGGGGGGGATATAGTGCTGGAGTGTTTGGTATTTTTGTTTAATAAATGTATGAAAGAGGGGAAGGTACCTAGGGATTGGCAGAGAGCATGTATAGTTTCTTTATATAAAGGGAAGGGGGATAAAAGAGAGTGTAAAAATTATAGGGGAATAAGTTTACTGAGTATACCAGGTAAAGTGTATGGCAGGGTTATTATTGAAAGAATTAGAGGTAAGACAGAGAGTAGGATTGCAGATGACCAAGGAGGCTTTAGAGTGGGTAGGGGATGTGTAGATCAAGTGTTTACAGTAAAGCATATATGTGAACAGTATTTAGATAAAGGTAGAGAAGTTTTCATTGCATTTATGGATTTAGAAAAGGCATATGATAGAGTGGATAGGGGAGCAATGTGGCAAATGTTGCAAGTGTATGGAATAAGTAGTAAGTTACTGAAGGCTGTAAAGAGTTTTTATGAGGATAGTGAAGCTCAGGTTAGGGTGTGTAGGAGAGAGGGAGATTACTTCCCGGTAAAAGTAGGTCTTAGACAGGGATGTGTAATGTCACCATGGTTGTTTAATATATTTATAGATGGGGTTGTAAAAGAAGTAAATGCTAGGGTGTTGGGGAGAGGGGTGTGATTAAATTATGGGGAATTAAATGCAAAATGGGAGTTGACACAGTTACTCTTTGCTGATGATACTGTGCTTATGGGAGATTCTAAAGAAAAGTTGCAAAGGTTAGTGGACGAGTTTGGGAGAGTGTGTAAAGGTAGAAAGTTGAAAGTGAACATAGATAAGAGTAAGGTGATGAGGGTATCAAACGATTTAAATAAAGAAAAATTGGATATCACATTGGAGAGAGGGATTATGGAAGAAGTAAATGTTTTCAGATATTTGGGAGTTGATGTGTCAGCGGATGGGTTTATGAAGGATGAGGTTAACCATAGAATTGAAGAAGGAAAAAAGGTGAGTGGTGCGTTGAGGTATCTGTGGAGACAAAAAACATTATCCATGGAGGCAAAGAAGGGAATGTACGAAAGTATAGTGGTACCAACACTCTTATATGGGTGTGAAGCATGGGTTGCAAATGCTGCAGCGAGGAGGAGGCTGGAGGCAGTGGAGATGTCCTGTCTAAGGGCAATGTGATGTAAATATTATGCAGAAAATTCGAATGTGGAAATTAGGAGAAGGTGTGGAGTTACTAAAAGTATTTGTCAGTAGGCTGAAGAGGGGTTGTTGAGGTGGTTTGGTCATTTAGAGAGAATGGATCAAAGTAGAATGACTTGGAGAGCGTATAAATCTGTAGGGAAGGAAGGCGGGGTAGGGGTCGTCCTAGAAAAGGTTGGAGGAGGGGTAAAGGAGGTTTTGTGGGCGAGGGCTTGGACTTCCAGCAAGCATGTGTGAGTGTGTTAGATAGGAGTGAATGGAGACGAATGGTTTTTGGGACATGACGATCTGTTGGAGTGTGAGCAGGGTAACATTTTGTGAAGGGATTCAGGGAAACCAGTTAACTGATTTAGTTGGACTTGAGTCCTGGAAATGGGAAGTACAATGCCTGCACTTTAAAGGAGGGGTCTGGGATAGTGACAGCTGGGAGGGACTATTCTCAGCTGTCGTATCTGAGCGCCTCTGCAAAGACAGTGATTATGTATGAGTGTGGTGAAAGTGTTGAATGATGATGAAAGTATTTTCTTTTTGTGGATTTTCTTTCTTTTTGGGTCACCCTGCCTCGGTGGGAGACGGCCAACTTGTTGAAGAAAAAAAAAAAAATAGATTGTAACAAGTGTTTAGGAGAATGGTAATACAAAATTGAGATTATCTTAAGGAAAGTAACATTGAGCATTTTTGAAAGTAACTTATAGTATGAGCATTTAGTTTTGGGTGAGTAGGGGGCAACATAATTGTAACATATTATTAAAAATTGAAATTATCTTATAGGAAATTAATATTGAGCATTTTTGAAAGTTTACAGTTTGATTATTTAGTTTTGGGCGAGTAGGTGGTTTTTGAGTAGTCTTAAATTGATTTTCAGACAAGGTTATCTTAATATTTACTGGTAATGAATTCCAGATTCTGGGGCCCTTTATATGCATAGAATTTTTACATAGGTTGATATGAGCTCGTGGTGTATCAAAAAGTGATCTGTGTCTTATGTTGTGTTCCCATGGGTTGTAGCTTATAGCTTTTGTTGCTGTTGCAGATTGAGTTGAGGCAATCGCAACTGGTGTGCTCCGAGGAGGATGTTTCAAACCGCGACTACTTCCACGACTATCATGACTACTACCACGACGAGGCTACGGCCGAGGAGACACCAGACATGAGGCGGTCTGATGCGGAGATCAGCCTACAGGTCGCACACTGGGTGCGTAAGGACGACTCGGAGCGAAATAATGGCCAGGCATTGGACAAGGAATCACACCTAGCGGTGGAGCTTGTGTGGAGGGTCGACGATAAAGCGATACCGTATTCCTGCGAGGCTGTGTTTGTGTATGAGGTGGTACAGGGAACACCAGACTCACACCAGGTTCTAGCAGAGAAAGTAGCAGCTAACTGTTCGTCAGATGAGGTACACGATCCACACCAGGTAGTAGTGACAGTGCCTGGGGAAGTGCTCGTTCCCGGTGCAACATATCGATACTGTCTCATGTTGCTAGAACGTGGCACTGGTGACCAGGAAGCCTTCTTGCCAGGGTGTTCCGAGCCTCTTTTACTGACTGCTGCTCCTTTCACCTTACCCAAACAAAGAGGAAGTAGCCCAGTGCTACGCGTGACTAGCCTCACTGCTGGAGGAGTAGGTGGAGCACTGGTGGTACACACACGCGTGGATGGCAGTGATGGACTGTGCACTTACACTCTTGCTATCATCGCAGGGCACAGAATCGCTGCAACACGGCAGCTTAATTGTTCGGAAGCACGGCATGAGTTCCCATCGCTGGCTGAAGGTCAGTATGTCGCCTGTGCTGATCCTGATGTTTCAGACATTATTCATGACTTCAGCCATCTTGAACACCGTTTGAAGACTGCGGAGAATGTCACCACGGTTCTCCACCAGGACTTCTCCATCTGTACACCTGTCATCACCTTCACACCTTACAGAGACCAAGGAATAGGCATGGGGCCATTATTAACCCTCTTATTTACACTGCCGGGCTTGGCATTGGTTGTCACGCTCTATGTGATAGCGAGGAGAGTGTGGCGGGGAGGTGGTGTACCCTGGCGCTGGGACCCAAGAACACAAAAGAATGGAAAATACTTTCTTTACACTGGCGAGGTTCCTACGCCATCCCTAAGTCTGGATCCCCTACCAGAAGATACCCCAGAAACCACCACTCCGGTTTAGCACTTCTGACGCTCCTATATACAATAAGTCCTCAACTTACAAACATGTTGAGAATCTTTTGTATTGTGAATAATATCATTATTATAAACAATACACAAGGTTCCCAACATATTCCTAAGTCGAGGAATTACTGTATTTTTAACACTAAAGTAGGCGTGCCACTGACCTACACAAGTCATTTCTAGTCCACAAATAGTCAGACAAGTACTTCAGAGTACCTGGAAGCACCCAGGTGCTCCAGGAATATATACACATATATATATATATATGATCGTGGTCTTGACAGGGCAGCAGTCAGTGTCGTACACTGTCAAGAACAGATCTGGTGTTCATGTACGAATTTTATATATTATATTAATAAGTATATTTCTTATTAATTTTTTTTTGAGAAATATTTGTAATTTAGTATTGCGCCCAATATACTAATTGTTTATAACCAACACTAGTGATAACTAGTGAATAAGTCGGTATACTTGAAGAGGCGCATGAGTTCCCCCCATCTCCTAATATCATGTTTATTTTTCCCCTATAATCTACCTTGTCTCTCCATGGGAAAGTGGAACAGAATTCTTCCTCCATAAGCCAGGAGCAAGGGGCTAGTAACCCCTTCTCCTGTATACATTACAAAAGTTTTTCTTTTTGGGCCACCCTGCCTCGGTGGGATACGGCTGGTGCGCTGAAAGAAGAATAATGTACCTTGTTCATAATTACGATCACATTTTGTTTTGAGTGAAGTTCAGACCTCTACAACACAATTGTCCTCAAAGATTTGTTAAGTTATACCATGAATTAAGGAAAGATCGCAGACTTCACCTTATGAAGCAGACAAAGCAAATGCGATAGTAATTATGGAGAAGGTAGATTATAGGAAAAAAATAACATATTAGAAAATGGGAACTGACGCGCCTCTTAAAGTTGATGAGGTGACTGTTCACATGACTGAAATTGTTACCCAGGACGGTAGACAAAATGCGTTTCAACCATAGGAAAAGGGTTACAATAGAGCCCAGAACGATGAAAGGTTTATTTAAAAATAAGTAATTTAAAAGATAAATAAGTAATTTTCAAGGCTTTATCGTAAATTTTACATTTTTGTCAAGTTATACATAGCAGCATCTCTTGTATATTCGGAATTTTTAATATACAGCCTCAAATTACTAATTTTGTACTTGTACAGTAAAAACCCCGTATCCACGGATTTGGTTTCCACAGTTTGCTATCTGGTGTTTACCGCGGCACAAAAATAAGCCTTAATTTTCCTTAATAATAACCACAAAGCACAAAAGTAGTGATGGTGGTAGTTGTTCAAAGCTTAAGAGAAGCCGTGAAGTGCTTCCCATCATTGAAAATGTGATAATTCTCCACTTATTGTGTGTAACTTATCAATTAAACTATCATAGGTACACATGTAAAGGAAAAATAACATATAACGTACAGGATTTGCCACTATCCACGCAAGGTCTTGGAACGTATCGCCCGCAGATACGGGGGAACGACTACTGTACAGGTCAGCCATCACTAATCCAGCATGCGTAAATATTCATTATTCCTTATAAAACTGCACTGCTGTAGTCCTTTCAGCAGTTATGGGGAGTGCTAAACCCATAGGGATTATACAGCACCTGTGTGTGTGGGGGATTGGAAGGCATTCAGGCTTGATTCAGGGAATTGGAGCACATATCCAATGCCCTAGGTCAAGAGCCCCTCACCAGCCTCAAGGAACCTCCCTCGAGGGGATCTATCAGTAGAGACGCTAGTCAAAATTAGTGCCGGATTAGCAACGGAACTGGATTAATGACGGCTGACCTGTTTATGTAAATACCAGACTAGAAGCATTGCCTTTAGTTATAACTGTACGTGTGTTGTCGCTGTTAAGTGTGTCTGAGGACTCTCCTCAGATATGATCTCACGCTTGTGTATAATACAACCACGAACAAGTGGTATCTAAACAATAACAATGCTGTGGCTAACCAGGGGTCGAACCTGTGTTGTTTTCGATCCCCTGGCCAGCCGCAGTGTGTTTGTGTATGTTTACACGACACATTTTTTACACAAAATAATTTTACATCTCTTTGTATTATCATAACGAAGTGCTAAACCCTTATGGGCCATACAGCACATTTTTTGTTAAGTGACTGACACTGCGTGTGTGTTGAAAAACATTTGGACTTAGAGTAAACTTTCGATATAATGAACTAATAGAAGGGAGTACAGTCAACTCTCTTATAACGCTCCTCTCTATAGTCAACGCTGCGTAACCCTAGTGGGTTTAATGCTTCTTTTTGACTATAATAATAATCCTCTATATATTTTTTGTAATTGTGATTAATAAAATACAGTGAAATTTGAATAATACGCAGGAAAACCTATATAGTACATGCTGGTTAATTTTAAACGTGCTTATTCAATCACATTAACAAAATGACACTATATACAGAAGCCTTATAAGAGAACACACTATACCTAATATTGTACCATACACACAGTTTGTTAAATTTGTTTAAAGTACAATTTAACCAGTAGAATTTGTTACAGAAGTCCGTTATACTGAGGTCCGTTATATTACTGTCCATTATATTAAGGTCTGTTATACATGGAGGTCCATTATAGCGAGGGTTTGTGTAACTGGCTTAAGCCTTTTTTTTACAAATTATATATACATTGGTACCTCGAGTTACGAGTTTAATTCGTTCCAGACGGCTATTCAAGTGCCGATACCGAAGGAATTTTTTCCCATAAGAAATAATGAAAATTAGATTAATCCATTTCAGACCCCCAAAAATACACTTACAAAAGCACCTACAAAAATACACTTACATAATTGTTCGAGGTGGGAGCTGCTCATAAGTAGAGGTACCACTGTATATTGTTTTACACATTAACGAGCACCGCATTAATGCTACTTGAAAACTGTTGCCATTTGTTGCAGATGCAATATCTCTAATACCTTTGCAATGTCCTAAATGAACACCTTAGCAATGTCCTAAATGAACAGCTTTGCAATGTCCTAAATGAACACCTTTGCAATGTCCTAAAGGAACACCTTTACAATGTCCTAAAGGAACACTTTTACAATGTCCTAAAGGAACACCTTTGCTGTAACTTGCACATTTAAACCACCAGTTTAAGTATCATTTGAATTTATAAACAAACTCAAGATACGTTTTAACACTCGACAAAATTTCAGTCACATGAAATTTCTGAAGAAATTTAACCATAATGCTAAAATGTTATTCGCTCTTAAGGTCGTGGCAAAGCAATTGTGCTCAGTAGAATACAATATTGTGCGTATCATTACTGTGTATATTATCAATATTATACACAATACAGGTCCTCAACGTGTCTCTAAGTCGATTACAGTGGACCCCCGGAAATCGAACATTCTTCATTCCAGAATGCTGTTCAAGTGCTGTTACCAAACGAATTTATTCCCATAAGGAATGATGTAAATTAGATTAGTCCGTTTCAGACCCCCAAAAATACACCTATGAAAGCACTTACATAATAGGGAATAGGGCGAGTTGGGAGTGTTCGATTTCCGAGGGTCCACTGTACTTCCTGTATACAGACAATTCTCTTATAAGCCTATTTTATACAGCTACGTTTTTTGCAAATACAGCTAAAAAAGTCCATCTGTAATTGAGCAGCACCGACTATGAAGGCCGTCACCCGATGTTTAATTTTAAATATGTTTTTTTAATATAAAAAATTCTGCTATATAAAGGAGCTTTATAAGAGAAGTGACTATATAACAGAATGTGAAAAAGCAAAGATTATAATTATCTAAGCTAGGAATATGTTATATACATATACAGTGGACCCCGCCTAATGAGCAAAATTCATTCCAGAAGCCTGCTCAAGTGCCATTACGAACGAATTTACTCCCTTAAGAAAAAATGTCAAGTAGGTTAGTCCATTTCAGTCCCCCAAAAATACACTTACAAAAGCACTTACAATATTATACTTACATAATTGTACAATTTCCGGGGTGCTAGTTAGGCGGGGGTCCACTGTATTTATAAGTATATATACAGTGGTACCCTGGATTTCGTCAATAATTCATTCCAGGAGGCTGTTCGAGTGCCGTTACCGAACAAATTTTTTCCCACAAGGACGAATGTAAATTAGATTAGTCAGTTTCAGACCCCCCAAAATACACTTACAAAAGCACTTACAAAAATACACTTAAATAATTGTTCGCGTTGGGAGCTGTACAAAATCCGGGGTACTACTATATACAGTGGAACCCCGAGTTTCGGCCGTAATCCGTTCCAGGAGCTAGGCCTAAAGTCGAAGCAATATTTCCCATAAGAAATACTAATGTAAATCCAATTCGTTCCTGCTGTCAGGAGGCATGACAAAATAGTACTTCAATATGACGCTATTATAAACTCTACGGCTTATTTATCTATCACAATTCATCTAATATGACATAATAAACAATATAAATAACATAAAAACTTGATATACACTCTAGAATGAATAAAATATGTAAGTCATTACGAATGTGGTGGCAGGGGAGGACGGTGGTGGCGGGCATTCTTGGTCCAGCTATGAAAACATCTTCCCATTCTTTCTTCCTTCAGACGTGTTAGTATAAGAGAAAGCGGAGTTTGTAATGCTAACTGCATTAGATCACTTCTTTCGTAAGAAAACCATAATGACAGGAAAACAACCATGCCACATATAAACTAAATAATGTAGATCTTAATATTACTGATTGCGAAGGATTTGGGAGTTCTGGTTAGCAGTAATCTGAAACCAAGTGTTCGCAATAGAGCTAACAGAATCCTTGGCTTCATATCAAGAAGTATAAATAATAGAAGTTCTCAGGTTGTTCTTCAACTCAATATATCCTTGGTTAGGCATCATTAAGATTATGCTGCACAGTTCTGGTCACCGTATTACAGAATGGATATAAATGCACTGGAAAACGTACAGAGGAGGATGACAAAAGTTGATCCATGTATCAGAAATCTTCCCTATGAGGATAGACTGAGGGCCCTGAATCTGCACTCTCTAGAAAGGCGTAGAATTAGGGAGGATATGATTGAGGTGTATAAATGAAAAACAGGAATAAATAAAGGGAATGTAAATAGCGTGCTAAAAATATCTAGTGTTGACAGGACTCGCAGCAATGGTTATAAATTGGAATAATTCAGATTCAGGAAGGATATAGGAAAGCACTGGTTTGGTAATAGAGTTGTGGATGAGTGGAACAAACTCCCGAGTACCTCCACCACCTTGTGTAGTTTTAAAAATAGGTTGGATAAATACATGAGTGGGTGTGAGTTGGACCTGACTAGCTTGTGCTGCTAGGTCAGATGCCGTGCTCTTTCCTTAAGTGAATGTGACTGACCTGACCAGGTGAGGGCATTGGCTTAAGTCGATGGGAGAATTGGACTTGCCTCGCATGGGCCAGTAGGCCTGCTGCAGTGTTCCTTCTTTCTTATGTTCTTATAATATACAAATGAACAGGTGTACATACACCATTTACATACCTTTCAGAAGATAGACAGAGCAGCTTATGCTGTCCTTAATGCTACACTTTGTCACTGAACTTAACTGCTTTAAACTCCACAACTTGCACGTGTGCTGGAGTGCAGGAACACATTAAAATCACTAAGAGTGTGGTACAGTAGGACGTCATTTAGCACGATAGATACGTTCCTGAAAAAGTCGTGTTAGATAATTTCGTCTTAAATGATTAACAGAACTTATGGGAAAAATAGGGTTACGTGTTTGAGAGTCCCCAAAAAGCCAAACAAGTTTTTTTAGACCAACATATCTTGCAAAAATTGAAGGCGAATATGTAATTTTAGTTCATTGTCATGATCTATTACTGCTTAAGACTACAAATGCAATAGAAATAATAGTATTTCTTACCTTAAATTGTGGGTAATGATGTTTGTGGATGGTAGTGAAGAGTGGATATGGATGGTGTGGCCCTACTGAGCTGAGGTGGATATGTAATTGTAGTGCATTGTCATGATCTATTACTGCTTAAGACTACAAATGCAATAGAAATAATAGTATTTCTTACCTTAAATTGTGGGTAATGATGTTTGTGGATGGTAGTGAAGAGTGGATATGGATGGTGTGGCCCTACTGGGCTGAGGTGGATAGTAGAAGTTCTTGAACTGAAGTCGATGGTTGAACTGAGTGTCTAACTTTAAGTCAGTCAAGCCATTCAGTAAGTCAGTCAAGCCATTCAGTAAGTCAGTCAAGCCATTCAGTAAGTCAGTCAAGCCATTCAGTAAGTCAGTCAAGCCATTCAGTAAGTCAGTCAAGCCATTCAGTAAGTCAGTCAAGCCATTCAGTAAGTCAGTCAAGCCATTCAGTAGGTCAGTCAAGTCATTCAGTAGGTCAGTCAAGTCATTCAGTAGGTCAGTCAAGTCATTCAGTAGGTCAGTCAAGTCATTCAGTAGGTCAGTCAAGTCATTCAGTAGGTCAGTCAAGTCATTCAGTAGGTCAATCAAGTCATTCAGTAAGTCAGTCAAGTCATTCAGTAAGTCAGTCAAGTCATTCAGTAAGTCAGTCAAGTCATTCAGTAGGTCAGTCAAGTCATTCAGTAAGTCAATCAAGTCATTCAGTAAGTCAGTCAAGTCATTCAGTAAGTCAGTCAAGTCATTCAGTAAGTCAGTCAAGTCATTCAGTAGGTCAGTCAAGTCATTCAGTAAGTCAGTCAAGTCATTCAGTAGGTCAGTCAAGTCATTCAGTAAGTCAGTCAAGTCATTCAGTAAGTCAGTCAAGTCATTCAGTAAGTCAGTCAAGTCATTCAGTAAGTCAGTCAAGTCATTCAGTCAGTCAGTCAGTCAAGTCATTCAGTCAGTCAGTCAAGTCACTCAGTCAGTCAGTCAGTCAAGTCAGTCAGTCACACAAACTTATGTTTACATCTTTTTATGTGTACAAAGTAACACTTCATTACGGCCACGGGTTATGTCTTGTCTAATATCTTTGTTTTCTTCGTTAATTCAAGATCAAAACACAATTCACTCTATTTTATTCTTCACAAACACAGCTGGCTTGTAGCCAGGACTTCTTAACGCGTATGAAATACGTACGAATGCTGGGGTCCGTGGTGGGTGGGTAAGGCGGGTGGTGTCTGCTGAACCACAACAACAGTAGTAGTATCAAGACTGCTTGTGAGAATGGTTACTTGTTTTTCCTTCCCACAAACTGTAAGTAAGTTTATTCAGGTATACACAGATACAGTTACGAAGATTATCATACATGGCAGCATATGTGTAGAGAACCTAGGATAACCCAAAAAAGTCAGAGTGACAGTATTTCCATTGACTGACTTGGGTTATCCTAGGTTCTCTACACATATGCTGCTATGTATGATAATGTATGTAACTGTACTCACCTAATTGTGGTTGCAGAGGTCGAGACTCAGCTCCTGGCCCCGTGTATCTGAATAAACTTAGTTTACAGGAAGGAAAAACAACAAATTCCCTTTTCCTCAAAGCATGAGGATTCTTAGGCAGTAAATAACCATGCGCTCAAAATTTTTTCCCTCCTGCCGAACCGTGTAATATCATCTTTACGTCGTGTAAGATGATAATGTGTCGCAAATCTTAAATCGTGCAATACCGGTAACGTGCAACATAATCTCGTGCTAAATGACGTTCTACTGTATTAGTATTGAAGATGCCATATTGATAACGATAACACAATAATAATCACTCTGAGGCGTATAAAACGTTAATATAGACATTTTGCTTAATCCATTTATGATAGTTTTTTCAAAATTATATAATAAACACGCTACATAACATATAAATTAACATAAATATGAGATGTTTTTTCTAGTCGGCTTGACGGAGTGAACGTATTCCATTCGTATCCAGGCTCGTAACTACAACAACTGTTTACTAAACCACCGAACATTTGTGTCCAGGCTCGTAACTACAACAACTGTTTACTAAACCACCGAACATTCGTGTCCAGGCTCGTAACTACAACAACTGTTTACTAAACCACCGAACATTCGTGTCCAGGCTCGTAACTACAACAACTGTTTACTAAACCACCAAACATTCGTGTCCAGGCTCGTAACTACAACAACTGCTTACTAAACCACCGAACATTCGTGTCCAGGCTCGTAACTACAACAACTGTTTACTAAACCACCGAACATTCGTGTCCAGGCTCGTAATTACAACAACTGTTTACTAAACCACAGAACATTCTTCACTCATTCTCTCTCGTTTATTCATTTAATCTTGTTTATTCATCTCTCACTCTACATTAAGACTGCCTCCACCACTAACTCCACAACTGCCTCCACCACTAACTCCACCACTGCCTCTACCACTAACTCCACCACTGCCTCCACCACTGCCTCCACCACTAACTCCACCATTGCCTCCACCACTAACTCCACCACTGATTCCACCACTAACTCCACCACTGACTCCACCACTAACTCCACCACTGACTCCAAAACTACCTCTACCACTAACTCCACCACTGCCTCCACTACTAACTCCACCACTGCCTCCACTACTAACTCCACCACTGCCTCTACCACTAACTCCACCACTAACTCCACCACTGCCTCTACCACTGCCTCCACCACTAACTCCACCACTGCCTCCACCACTAACTCCTCAACTACCTCCACCACTGCCTCTGCCACTAACTCCACCACTGCCTCCACCACTAACTCCACCACTGCCTCCACCACTAACTCTGCCACTAACTCCGCCACTAACTCCGCCACTAACTCTGCCACTAACTCTGCCACTAACTCCACCACTAACTTCACTACTAATGCCACCACTAACTCCACCACTAACTTCACCACTAACGCCACCACTAACGCCACCACTACTGCCTCCACCACTGCCTCAACCACTAACTCCACCACTGCCTTCACCACTGCCTCCACCACTGCCTCCACCACTAACTCCACCACTAACTCCACCACTAACTCCACCACTAACTCCACCACTGCCTCGCAACATCAGCTTCCTTGATTTCTCTTCGTCAGGAGAGAAGTGATTGTTGATTTGTTTTTGCTGTACATCCTGACAAGCTCGCCCACATGTATGCCCTTTTGTATTTTTCTGCAATTTCTTTCTTCACTTCTATGGTGTTCCTCACTTTCTTTATTTCACAGTCACAATCAATAAACAACCAGTAAACACAATGAATTTATTGTGAAATGTTTGGATGAGCTCGCAGGGTAATGTTCACTCAAAGATAAACAAAGCTTGACTGGCTCATGACGCCTGCAGGGAGGCGCGGACAGGTCTGGCACGCCGGCCGAAACTCAGGGCAACGGCCAAAAGTCGGGACAAAATAACACCAAAAAAAGTGATCGAAACTCGAAGCGGCTGATACTCGGGGTTTCACTGTATATATAAGTCTTAGCATATTATGCACAAAATGTATTGTTAAGGGAGACTGAAAGATTATATGGATATACGTATAATTCATTGTAAGAGTTTACTGTGAGGAACTGAGTGTGTTGGGTGAGCGCCATGTGTTGGGAGGATGACGTGGCTGAGATTGTCAAGACGTGTGATGGACGGATGGATGAACAGATGGAGTTATGCCAACGGGTAGTAAGGAAAACTATAGTGTGACTGCTTAATTGTTTTGCAAGGCTAACAAATATGCTAGAATGATTCAGTAATTTGAAGAGAATTAAAGTGATTCGAAAATCAAGAAAATGAAACAGATTCGATAATCAAGAAAATGAAAACGAGGGCACCAGTTTGGTCTCCCATAGGCCTATCATAAGCCTCTTATAGGCCTTGCACAATTTATACTTTTTTATTTAAAATGTGTAGTACAGAATGGTGTGTAAAGAGGCCTCTCAGGTGTATCTAAGTTGTATATTGTGATGCGGTAAACCCATACGTGATATTCAGAGTGAATGGCAGAAGCTCGATGTTCCGTCTGATAAGTGTGGCTCAGTCTGTGATCGAGCACCGGCCCATGCGTGTTTAGTTTTTTTTTTTAATCTGAGCCATCAGACTGGTGTGACCGTCATGACTGTCGTACGTCCAAGGCCCAGCACTCCACACTGTAGACTTTAACAGCTTTAAGTTAGTGATAGTCTATTAAAAATGCAGCACAGTTATCACCTGCTATATTTTTAACAGTGTTTTACGAAGCTTTAACAGAGTTTTTGTCTTTATTTTGTAGTAAAATATTGTTCCTTACATTTGTATTTGTCACAATTTTATGTAAATACCTTATAACTGTTATGGTAATAGCTTTATTTTTACCTTGTAAAGTGTGGTAAAGCGAGAACGCAAAGCAATCTTTACACTGACGACGCTCAACGCTGTTTGCAGTGATAGTTTTAACGCGGCATTTGGTGTACGCACTTTGTTGAGAAAGCCTAATAAGTCCAGTCAGGGGTGATATACAATAAAAGCTTTACTTTATTTGCTCTATAGACTTCACTGAGAAAATTCAATAAGAAGGCACAGTGAGTCGCCGACTTACAAACACGCTGAGAATCTTCTGTATCGTGTATATCATTATTATACCATTATCATATATAATATTATACAATACAGAAGGTCCACAACTTGTTTGTGAGTTGAAAACTTCATGTACAGTCAAGAATGATATGTAATGATTTATTTGCTGCAAACATCACGTTTGTTTGGCCTATAGACTTAGAAAATTTGATAAATCAAGAATGACATACAGTGGTACCTCTGCATACAGACAGCTCCCAACACGAACAATTATGTAAGTGTATTTTTGTAAGCGCTTTTGTAAGTGTATTTTTGGAGGTCTGAAACGGATTAATCTAATTTACATTATTCCTCATGGGAACAAATTCATTCAGTATCGGCACTCGAACAGGTTTCTGGAACGAATTAAGCTATTAACCCAAGGTACCACTGTATAATGATTTACTGCAGTGTCTTTCTAGCTGTTGGTTTATGCAAATGTTCGTCCATTGAGCTCAGTGTTGAGCTTAATCTTGTCTTGTTGGGTAAAAGGACTAATGTGACATTTTGTTGTGGCAACGTTTCAATCTCCAGGAGCTTTATCATGGCTTGACAAAGCTCCTAGAGAGGGAAACGTTGCCACGATAAAATGTCACATTAGTGTCCATTTACCCAACATTCTGTTAGTAATTCCACCATTATTACCTTTACCTCGACTTGACAGAGCAAAACATCGTTACAATAAATACTCTACTGACTCGCTTTACCATACTTGATGGCGCCGTTCGCCAGTCAGACCATGTAATTGCTGTAAATACAGAGCTTCCCCATGAGAACGTGGGTTAGAATCCTTCCTCCGTAAGCCATGCATGTCATAACAGGTGACTAAAATGCCGAGAGCAAGGGGCTAGTAACCCCTTCTCCTGTATACATTACTAAATTTAAAAAGAAAAACTTTTGTTTTTCTTTTTAGATCACCCTGCCTCAGCAGGAGAGATCCGGTGTGTTGAAAAAAATACAGAACTGCGTATTATACATTTAACAAGTCATTACCATTATCATCTCATAAATAAGCCTGTGTATGTGGTCGTATTAAGAGCATTAAACAGAATTGTGAGAGCTATTCAGTTTTCTTGCTGTTATATATATATTCAGTAGCCCCAGAGCTACAGATTTTTTTTGTAAATGCGATTGAGAAGGTAAGTCGAAAATTGAATAGCGGTTGGAAAGGCTTTCAGAGTACGTACGTATATACTATTGATTTTTGTTCCTTTTTTACATGCTATTCAATTTTGGATGTTACTTTCTCAATCATATTTACAAAAATATTTATAAGAGCGCCTTCCTCATATCAAACCCGACTTTCTCCAGTCCCAGGAAGATTTTGATTAAAAAATAATCCTTCCCTATAGTAATATGGAAGTGTAAATCCATACAGTTTATACTGAGCCTGGCAAACAGAAGGCAGTATGGTTTGATCTGAGGAAGAAGAGCTCCCATACCTTGAATCAAGAGCCCTTCACTAGCACCAACATACACCCCTTTGAAGAGTATAGATGAAATTTAAATTGCTATAATTGTGACTAGTAACACTGAGGATGTCTAAGCATCCTTACGGGTTTAGTGCTTTCAACCAGTAATTCAGAAAGTCGCAACAACACTCGCTTCGAAGAGGAACCTTATATCTGCCCACCAGGAACCATCGTCAAGTAACAACTCGGGAGGTAAACAGAGAAGGTCACAACAACACAGTAGGGGGATGGAGAAATAATAGGGGTGACAATATTGTACCTCACCCCCTACCATATCTCCAGACCTTGGCCCCTCAAGGGAGGTTCCTTGATGCTGGTGGGGGGCTCTTGATCTAGAGAATTGGATGTGCTCCAGTTCCTTGAATTAAGCCTGAATACCTTCCACATCCCCCCAAAGGCACTTTAGCGCTCCCCATGATTATAATAATCCAGACCTCTACTTTTCTCTCCCCAACTGTGACTTGACAGTGCTATTGTGACTTGTTATTACGTTAAGTAACAATTAATCTGAAGATTAAGACACAAAAGCAACAGTTAGGTATCTTTACTGTTGAAATGTTTTGCCTAAACAGTAGGCTTCTTCAGTCAGGTACAGAGGCAGCGGGTATAGTAGTGAAATGTAGATGATGTAATCAGTCCATCAACCTTGGAGAAATAGTATTTGAGGTGTTCAGTTCCTCAGCTTCATATCGTTCCAGACCATGGAACTGAAGTTTTCTCCAGGCTGAGGGACTGACCACCTTGTTCCAGACCATGGAACTGAAGTTTTCTCCAGGCTGAGGGACTGACCACCTTGTTCCAGACCATGGAACTGAAGTTTTCTCCAGGCTGAGGGACTGACCACCTTGTTCCAGACCATGGAACTGAAGTTTTCTCCAGGCTGAGGGACTGACCATCTCAAATACCATTTCTCCAAGGTTGGTGGACTGATTACATCATCTTCATTTCACTACTACACTGCCACCTCTGTACCTGACTGAAGAAGCCCACTGTGTAGGAGAAACATTTCGTCAATAAAGCTGCCCATCTGTTATACACGTCTGGATCTTCAACCTGTCAATATTTTATTCTGTTTCCAACACAATTAATCGTTAGGTAAACGGACACAAGCACAACTAACCTAACATTTCATTGTGGCGACGTTTCACCGTCCAGGAGCTTTGTCAAGCCGTTCCCGGAGAGTGAAACGTTGCCACATTAGTTGCGCTTGTGTCCTTGTTCCTAACATATTGTGGGTAATTCCACCAACATTACAAGAATTAATCCATCAGAGTCATCTTGTTCATCACATTAGTCACTTAACTGTGCCATATAATGTATATAGAAATGATTTATATATTTTGTAAATAGTGTGTATACTTTTTTAACAAAGTGTTAATAAAAGAATTATTAATAAATCTGACTTAAATTTTTAATGGCAAAACCTTCCATCAGAAAATATTGAGGTTTTTCAAGAACATTATAGAAGCAGCACTGTACAGCCCTCGTGGGTTTAGCACTTGGCTGTGACTAATAATACAGGTAGTCCTCAATTTACCCTGGGGTTACGTTCCGACGAATCCACCATAAGCTGGAATTATCGCAAGTTGAAGATATCACAAGTTAAAAATATTGTAAGTTGAATGCGAATGTTCGCTCGATAAATAACTACTGTCACTGAATAAGTCAATAAACAAATTACTGTAACTAAATAGCAGTACTAAAAAGTCAGTAAATGAATACAAGTTAGGGACTTGTCACCTTCAATAGGTTAGATAAATACATGAGTGGGTGTGAGTTGGACCTGACTAGCTTGTGCTACTAGGTCTTATGCCATGCTCCTTCTTTAAGTGGAAGTGACCTGACTAGGTGGGTCATTGGTCTAAGCCGGGGAGTGACATGGACCTGCCTCGCATGGGTCAGTAGGCCTGCTGCAGTGTTCCTTCTTTCTTATGCTGGGTGATTATCTTAAGTTTTGTCTCCAGAGTAACTGCTGCCGCACCGTCATTAAGCTGAAATATCATGAGTCGAGGACTACCTGCATAGCCATTCAAGGATAGCTCAAATTCCTCGGATCAAGAGCCCTTCACCAGTATCGAAGCCCCTTACTATACCATAGCAGATCTTTGCACAATGTTAAAAAAATACAGTGCTCCTGATCCCAGGAATTGGAGCTACCCTGGACCAAACCTGATTACCTACTACTCCCCCCATGCCCCTTATAACCCATACGGGTTTAATGCTCCCTCGTGAATTTAAAACACCTTAAACAAGTTTCCTTCACGGTCTCTATTATGATCAATGGAAAGAACTAAACCCGTAGAGGCTATACACCTGGGGAATGAGAAGCAATCATGTTTGGTCCAGGGAAGGGGAGGATAGCTCCGCTTACTTAGATGAAGAGCCCTTGAAAGAAACACCGTCTGGACCCCTCAACACACATTATAATACGGCATTACCGTTTCTCTTTGTATAAAAAATTAGAATCTTGACAAACTAAAGCACTTCTACATGTCACTAAAACTTGTGTAACAAATAATTTAGACAAGAAAAATACAGCAGAGCTTCGATTTAACTAATACAATAAGTCCTCGACTTACAAACACATTAGGGACTTCTTGAATTGTGTATAATAAATATATAATAACGATATTATACAATGATATAATAATTATAAACGATACAAAAGATTCTCAATGTGTTTGTAAGTCGAGGTCTGACTGTACAGGGGTTGTGGGTGATTGGTAATACCAACTGTGGTGTACAGAGATGACGGTATTTTTCCACACTAACATAAATGCTCAATTCTTCAATTAATGCACTTTGTCCGTTGATTCCCAATCAGTTCTCCCAGTGGGGCGTCCGCTGTATTTCCAGAGTCCAATAAATCGAAGTCCACTAAACCAACAGTTTTCTGTATATTAAATCTCAGTATAAACCAAATTTAGAATTTTGTAAATTCTCTCTACACAAGAAAATATTCATAAACAAATCGATGAATAGTGAGAAAAGTTGCACTGCCACGAGTAGTAAATAAAACAGTGACATCTTGAGTTGCATGAAGTCCACTCACGGGTGAAATGTACAGTACAACCTCGATATAAAGAACCGTTGAAATAACCGACACAATCCAAGGAAATTTGCACTCTTAATTCCTTCACTAAATCATAATATGTAACATGATTGCAAATAAGCCACAGAACGGGCAGGATTTGAACCTACAGTGAGTCATAAAACTCCAGGACAGTGCGTAAGCTACTCACCATGGGTTTAACCCCACTCATTCCGTGGTTTAATTCCTCTAGTTTTAATTTGATCACAGTACACTGTGTGTACAATACTATATTACATACAGAGAAGAGTACTTTACTGCTCTCTCTGCTATATTTTCGACATTCTAATTTAGTGAAGACTGTTCTAATTTAATGAACTCTTCTAATTTAACGAAGACTCTTCTAATTTAATGAAGACTCTTCTAATTTAAAGAAGACTCTTCTAATTTAATGAAGACTTGGATAATTTCCCCTATTGGTCCATTACATCGAGTTTACTGTCCAATAAAGACCTCACTACATTATTTACCACATCAATAGATATAAACACACGTTTTAATTCTACCAAGCAGATATATTCAGTAATGGTACAATTAATAAGGCTTCTGACACTTGTTTTAAGTAATGCAGCTGTGCAGGTGTTACACTCATTAACACTTTGCACTTTGTTTTTCATATAATATTAAGCTATACGTATTAAATTCATGACTGGTAAATTAACTAGTTTATGGGATAAACTGACACAACTTACTGAGCATGTCTTCAGGCGTAGCAAGCGTGTCTGTCAAGCGCTTAGTGGATGAGGAATTGGATCTCTGCCATACGCTTAGTGGATGAGGAACTGGATCTCTGCCCTGCGCTTACAGGATGAGGAATTGAGATCTCTGTCTTGCGCTTAGTGGATGAGCAATTAAATCTGCCATGCGCTTAGCAGGCAAAGAATTATCTCTGCTACTCCCTGCAGTGGCGCAGGAAGCGCGTCTGCCATGCACTTAGCAGACGAGAAATTTGACCTCTGCCATGTCCTGCGCTCACCCACTTGGGTTAACACTTCACTTCAATAATAATTAAACAGGAGAGTTGAAGACAATAACACTCTTGTCTTCCGACACGCTCACAATCTTACTGCTGTCCTGGCTATACTTGGCGCACCACACCTGCAATAAACAAAACATATAAAATAAAATACAACTAGCAAAATTCCAAACCATACACTAGTGTATTAACCCTTTCAAGGTCCAAGGCCATTTTTGGAAGGGGTGTGCCAGTGTCCAAGAATTTTCAAAAACAAATTTCTAATTTTTTTTCTTATGAAATGGTAGAGAATCTTTTTCTGAAGGCAATAAAACAAAATGTACGAAATTTGATTGAAAATTGACGAAAGTATGCTCTCGCAAATTTTGATGTGTCAGCGATATTTATGCATCAGCGATTTTGCCGACTTTGACTCCCATTTTAGGCCAATTACACTATTCCAGTCAACCAAATTCTTAGCTACTTCACTAGTGTTACTTCTATTCTATCGATTGAGCACAAGAAATCGCCCAGTCAACTGTTTCAACTGCAAAATAAAGTGATTGGAAATTGGTAATTTAGCCAATTTAACTCAAAGTTCAAAATATTCCAATTTCAAAATAGGGTGCAGAATAAACAATGCAGGCATTCCTGGCATTCCCCAATGCCATGAGCTGCCACTTTCTTTAACAGTCTCTGGTGCGGTACTCTATCAAAAGCCTTACTAAAGTCTAAATAAACAATATCGAATTCTTTATCGTGATCAACAGCCTCAAAAGCTTTACTGAAGAAGGTTAATAAATTAGATAGGCAGGAACGGCCCCTCGTGAATCCATGCTGAGTATCATTAATCAAATTATGGTTATCTAGATGGCTTCTAATAATATCAGCTATAATTGACTCTAGTAATTTGCCTACAATTGAGGTCAGGCTTATTGGACGGTAATTTGACGGTAGTGACTTGTCCCCTGCTTTAAAAATAAGAATTACATTAGCCATCTTCCACATATCAGACACTACACCTGTTTGAAGAGATAAATTAAAAATGTTAGATAATGATTCACAGAGTTCCATTTTGCATTCCTTAACCCTTAAACTGTCCAAACATAGATCCATGTTTGCTTGCGTAGCACTCCAAACGTAGATCTACGTTTTTTTACATACTTTCTTATTGAGAATATCAAGATCAGAGTGCTACGCACGCACACGTATATTTACTTTTTTTTTACATGCTTTCTTATGGAGAAAATCAAGGTCAGAGCACTGCCCACAAAAACGTAGATCTACGTTTGGACAGTTTAAGGGTTAAGAACCCTTGCAAAAAGCTCATCAGGACCCGGCGATTTATTTTGTTTCAGTCGGTCTAGTTGTTGCATAACCATTTCGCTAGTGACTGTGATATTACAAAATTTATCTTCTTCTGGGCCTCTGTAAAAAATAATTACTAGGATATTATTAGTGTCTTCCTGTGTGAAAACCGAGAGAAAATAATTATTAAAAATAGAGCACATATCATTCTCCTTGTCAGTAAGATGCCCAGAGTTATTTTTAAGGGGACCTATCTTATCCCTAACTTTTGTTCTATAAACCTGGAAAAAACTTTTTGGGTTAGTTTTTGAATCCCTAGCAACTTTAATTTCATAGTCCCGTTTAGCTTTTCTTATCCCCTTTTTAACATCCCTCTTAATGTCAGTATACTGATTTATAAGATGACCCTCACCTCTTTTTATGCGCCTATAAATTCCTTTCTTCTGCCCTAAAAGATACTTGAGCCTATTATTCATCCATTTTGGGTCATTTCTACTTGATCTAATTTCTTTATACGGGATAAATGTTCTTTGGGCAGCCTGTATAGTGTTAAGAAAACTGTCATATTGATACCTCTCTTCGTTACCCCAGTCCACAGTTGATAAGTGTTCTCTAAGTCCATTATAATCTGCTAAGCGAAAATCTGGGACCGTTACTGAATTATCCCTACTATCATACATCCATTCAATGCTAAAGGTAATTGACTTGTGGTCGCTTGAGCCGAGTTCCTCTGTAATTTCTAAATTATTAACACGGGTTTCCTTGCTTGCCAGAACCAAGTCAAGTAGGTTATTTCCCCTTGTAGGTTCTGTCACAAACTGCTTCAAAAAGCAATCCTGAACTACTTCTAAAAAGTCGTTAGATTCTAAATTCCCTGTCAAGAAATTCCAATTAATCTGACTAAAGTTAAAAGTCCCCTAGAATTACTACGTTATCGTGCCTTGTGGCCTTAACAATTTCCTCCCAAAGTAGTCTCCCTTGTTCCCTATCTAAGTTTGGAGGACGGTAAATCACGCCTAAAATCAATTTTTCACACCCCTCTGAAAATTCTATCCAGACAGACTCTGTATGTGTTATTTCAGACTTTATACCCGTTTTTATGCAACAATTTAAATGATCACGGACATAGAGTGCAACCCCACCCCCCTTCCCGATACTTCTGTCTACTTGGAACAATTTAAAACCCTGAATGTGACATTCGGCAGGCATGTCCCGATTTTTCATATTAAACCATGTCTCAGTTATTGCAAAAACATCAATATTACCTGTACTTGCAACTAATCTCAACTCGTCCATCTTATTCCTAGCACTACGACTATTGGTGTAATATACACTTAAAGACCCTCCTTTCTCTTTACCCTTCCTGCTTATTTCTGTTTTTCCACTAGTCATCCCTTCGTTTTTGCTTGTCCCAGTTTTCGCCGATTTTGGTTTTCGCTGACTTTTTTCAGGGAAAATTTGTCTTAGTTTTCGCCGATTGTTTTAGTTTTCGCCGACCGTATGGGACCTGTCCACCAGTGCCGCGCATATACAAAGGCCGTAGGCCCGCCACCCACGCACATTGTCACGCAGTCTAGCATTGTTTACGCTTGAGTGAACATCATCCCAGGAGTTTATACAAAACATTTATTAACAATTCATTGTTTTTGGGCCTTGATTATTGTGTATGACTACTAAATAAGCTACCATGGGCCCAAAGAAAGCTCCTAGTGCCACTTCTTTGGTAAAGAAAGTGAGGAACACTGTAGAAATGAAGAAAGAAATAATAGAAAAATATGATAGTGAAAGTGAGAAACACGATGGAGTTTAAGAGTGTAGCAGGCATGCAGGGAGTGTAGCATGCATGCAGGGAGTGTAGCATGCATGCAGGGAGTGTAGCAGGTATGCAGGGAGTGTAGCATGTATGCAGGGAGTGTAGCATGTATGCAGGGAGTGTAGCATGTATGCAGGGAGTGTTGCATGTATGCAGGGAGTGTCGCATGTATGCAGGGAGTGTCGCATGTATGCAGGGAGTGTAACAGGTATGCAGGGATTGTAGCATGTATGCAGGGAGTGTAGCAGGTATGCAGGGAGTGTAGCATGCATGCAGGGAGTGTAGCAGGTATGCAGGGAGTGTAGCATGTATGCAGGGAGTGTAACAGGTATGCAGGGAGTGTAGCATGTATGCAGGGAGTGTAGCAGGTATGCAGGGAGTGTAGCAGGTATGCAGGGAGTGTAACATGTATGCAGGGAGTGTAGCAGGTATGCAGGGAGTGTAGCATGCATGCAGGGAGTGTAGCAGGTATGCAGGGAGTGTAGCATGTATGCAGGGAGTGTAACAGGTATGCAGGGAGTGTAGCATGTATGCAGGGAGTGTAGCAGGTATGCAGGGAGTGTAACAGGTATGCAGGGAGTGTAACATGTATGCAGGGAGTGTAGCATGTATGCAGGGAGTGTAGCATGTATGCAGGGAGCGTAACAGGTATGCAGGGAGTGTAGCATGTATGCAGGGAGTGTAACAGGTATGCAGGGAGTGTAGCAGGTATGCAGGGAGTGTAGCATGTATGTAGGGAGTGTAGCATGTATGCAGGGAGTGTAGCAGGCAGGGAGGGAGTGTAGCAGGCACGGAGGGAGTGTAGCAGGCACGGAGGGAGTGTAGCAGGCAGGGAGGGAGTGTAGCAGGCAGGGAGGGAGTGTAGCAGGCATGCAGGGAAGTGACCCCGGATAAGGACTTGATACCTGGAGTCCTTATGGAGGGGGATTCCCCTTCCAAAAATTAGGGTCTCGTCCCTCTCCCCTCTTCCCTCTCTCCCATCCAGCAACATCAGTCTTCAATAAAGGTAAGTGCCACATTCAGTTCATTCATTTGTGCATGTAAATCTATCTTTAAGGCCCAAAAAAATTTTTTTTTCCAAACTTCTGGGTTTCTGGAACGGATTAATTGAATTTCCATTATTTCTTATGGGGAAAATAGTTTTGGTTTTCGCCGATTTTGGTTTTAGCCGATCCATCTGGAACGGATTAAAATCGAAAACCGAGGGATGACTGTATACCTATTACTGTCGTTGTCACCTAGTGCCACTGACTTTCCAATATCCACCTTATTCTGTCTATTACTAGTTCCCCTAGAATTTATAACATTACTACATTGGGACTTCACTGTTTCCCCCCCATAACCCATACCACTAACTTTTTCTAGTTTAAAGCCCTAACAGCTACCTCCACTGCAGTTGCCAGTGCCCCCACCCCAGACCTAGATAAGTGAACCCCATCCCTGGCATACATGTCATTTCTGCCATAGAAGAGGTCCCAGTTGTCAATGAATGTTACTGCATTTTCCTTACAGTATTTGTCCAGCCGGCAATTGACACCAATTGCCCTGGACAACCATTCACATCCTTGGCAAAACACCACATATGACAGGGTTCCCACCCTTCTTCCTAATTCTGTCTATTGCTGACCTATAGCTGCTAATCAGCTCCTCACTCCTACGTCTGCCAACATCGTTGCCTCCAGCACTGAGACAAATAATAGGATTGCTCCCATTTCCTCTCATGTCGTCGTCCAGACGGCTAACAATATCCTGCATCCCAGCCCCTGGATAACATACCCTCTGCCTCCTATTCCTATCCTTTAGACAAAATTCCCTATCCATAAACCTAATCTGACTATCCCCAACTAAAACAATGTTCTTACCTCGACTGGTGGTGTGCATGATGTTCTCGACGGTCTTTGTAGAGATGGTCATCGCTGGGATGTCTTCACATTAGTCTGATAACAAGGAAAAAGAGTTGCTGGTTTTCACAGCAGTCTCCTCGACCTTCTTCAACTTCAGCTTCATCCCTTCAGAACCGACTAGCATCCATTCGTTGGTCTGATCATCGGCGATATTGTTCCGGGGATAATCCTCTCATATACCCTTCAATCGTTGAATTTCTCTTCTAGCTTCCGTTAATTCCGCCTTAAGTTGGAGATATAGCTGCTCGTAGTCGAGGGAAACCATCATCCAATCTCAGGTAGCTAAGAACAGAAGCACAGTAGAAAAGTCTCAACAGAGAGTACACTAGACACGTCCTCACGATTGAATACATTATTGGAACCTGTGAAAATATTATTAGGAGAAACACTGCAGTAGGCCTGTTGGCCTATAGTTGGCAAGTCCTTCACATATCCAACCCAATAACAGAATAAACGCTACCCAAGCAATAAGCTTTGATAATTCTATTTACTCACATGCAAATCCCACTTAAATCCAACCCATCTCACTCATGTATTTCTCCAACCTAAATTTGAAACTACCCAAGGTTTTAGCTTCAATAGGACCTTGGGTAGCTTTAAAAAAAGATTGGACAAATGTGGAGGGAGACCTGTATAGTATGCTCCTCGTTTAGCGACAAATTCACTTACCGACAGTGTCTTGGGTCCCTATCTCTGTCGTTAAGTGAGGAGAGGCTGTAGTGTACTGTACTATATTGTAATAAAAAGAATAGAGGAAACCAGCTCTAATATACAGTGGTACCCCGAGTTTCGTACTTTATTCGTTCCAGAAGGCTGTTCGAGTGCCGTTACCAAACGAATTTGTTCCCATAAGGAATAATGTAAATTAGATTAGTCCGTTTCAGACCCCCAAAAAATACACTTACATAATTGTTCGAGTTGGGAGCAGTGCGAAACTCGGGGTACCACCGTACATTATTTAGGTATGAATACTGGTCAGAGAGCCCGTCGTAAGTCCGAGGCATTGGTAAACGAGTACGTCGCTAAGTGAGGAGATGCTGTATATAAAATGAAGTGGTGACCAAAATAAATAATGAAGTCACAAGTTTGGAACTAAAGATTAACAACAAAACAAACCTTTGCCAAATGTTTTGCCCTCCAGAAGCTTTGTCAAGTCGCTCCTGGAGAGCGAAACGTCGCCACAATAAAATGTCACATCAGTTGCGCTCATGTCCTGTTACCTAACATTCTGTCGGTAATTCTATCAACACTATCACATTACAAACGCATACGGCAATACCGACCTGGTCGTGGTGATCCTTGAAGGTATGGACGCAATTTCGCTGAGCGAAATCCCACACTTTGACGGTGTGGTCAGAAGACGAGGACGTGAAGTGTTGCTGGTCGGGAGCGAAGTCCACACTTAACACCCAGGAGCCATGGCCAGACAGCGTACACGCCAGGTTGCTGCTCTTGCTGGTGATAAACAAAATTGTATTAATGTTGGTAAAATTACCGACAATATGTTCAGTAAATGGACACAAGTGCAGCTAATGTGGCATTTTATTGTGGCAACATTTCGCTCTCCAGAAGCTTTGTCAAGCTTGATAAAGCTCCCGGAGAGCAAAACGTTGCCACAAAATTATATGGCATACACAGTCTGAATCCATATCATCTAGAATGTTATTCGCATAAACCACAAACGGTACTTTTAACAAATGTATATATAATACAGTAAGTACTCAACTTACAAAAAAGTTGAGAATCTTTCGTATTGTGTACGTATATCATTATTATATTATTATTGTGTATAATACCATTATATAATTATTATACACAATTCAGGAGGTCCCAATGTGTTTGCAACTTGAGGACTTACTGTAATCACACAAATCCAGAGGATTTTTTATTATCAAATGAATAAGCGTACAAATCCAAATTTTAATAGACAGCTAGAGTATTTTGCAATGCAAGGAAAGATGAAGGTCATGTGAACCATGATGCCAACACACTTTAGGCAACAAAGGGATTCACTGAATGATGGTGAATGACTTTGCCTTTTATGGTCGGGTCAGCCAACCTTGCTGAGAGACGGCCAGCATGTTGAAAATAAAAGCTGGTAATGGAAGTACGTCTTTTATTAACATGAGAGTTATTCACTGTACAGTGGTCCCTCGGTTTTCGTGCATCTCCAAACTCGAACATTTATGTAAGTGTATTTTCGTAAGTGCTGTTGCAAGTGTATTTTTGGGGGTCTGAAATAGACTAACCTATGTGACATTATTTCTTAAGGAAGTAAATTCGTTCGGTAATGGCACTTGAGCAGCATTCTGGAATGAATTTTCGGCGAAAACCAAGGGACCACCGTATTCGTCCGCAGGTGATCCATTAACCCTTTCGGGGTTTCACCTGTACTAGTACGGCTTACGCACTGGGGTTTTCCAAGTACTAGTACGCATAAATTCTAGCGCCTTCAAATTAAGCGGGAAATGGCTGGTAAGCCTAGAGATGAGAGAATGGGTCAGCGTGGTCAGTGTGCGCAGTAGGAAAAAAATCGGGGACCCAGTGGTGCATTGTGGGAATGCCATGTTAGTACACCTTGTTCACCATGCCTCACAGTAAGAAACTCCTCACTCCTCGGCGAATTGGAACACTTTTGTTCCCAATGACAGTTCTAACACCAATGGGAGTGTCAGTGATGATGAGTTTCAAGGTTTTGAGGAGGTTGTGACCGAAACTAGTGACCATAATACCGGTAATATTGAGGAAAACCCAGACGACCCTCAGCCTTCCACCTCTGGTGCTGTGGCGTCTTGTTCACGTTCAATTGTACCAGAATGAAGGAGGAAACTCTTCTTTACTCATATACAGGACTCAGATGTGAGCAATAGTGATGATAGTAATAGTGAATATGAACTCCAAGCTCTTCAAAACAGTTCCAGTAGCAAGAGTGGAGCGGAATATTCTCCAGTGAAGCGTCAGTATATACGACGGTATATGCGCTCTGGTAGCGTGCCATATGCTGTTCTAAGGGGAAGGAGTACATCTCGGAGTGCATCCCGTGGGCGTACAACAGGCACAGATAGTGAAAATGAAGATGATAGTGTTGCAATTGGGATGAGAAATGTGCATGCATCTGGTGGTGGTGGTGGTGCTAGTGGTGGTCCCAGGCGCGAGGCACCAGCAGTGAGCCATGCTGCCACCCACGCCGCTGACTCACCCGACCTACAACAAAGGCAACCCTCACCTACCCACCCACCACACCAACCTGCACAACCACAACCTCCACAACCACCTGTCAATATCCAGTACCCACCAGCAGACCGCACCTGGGATTGGCAGGAAGCTGACAATTTTATTCCCAATCCCCATCAGTTTGATGAAAGTCAAAGTGGAATACGCCCATCATGTACACTTGGAAACAATGCCACTGAACTGGAATGTTTCGAGTTATTTTTTGACGAACCCCTGATGGAAATTATTGTCAGGGAAAGCAACACATACTACGAGTACACCATGGCAAACACAATACTTTCACCAAAATCACGCCTCCACAAGTGGAAAGAGACAACTGTGGCTGAGATGTATCTTTTCTTTGCCACAATAATGCTTATGCCACATGTGTATAAGCACCGTGTCAAATCATACTGGCGACAGACCGCCTGATTGCAACACCAGGTTTCAGTGATATAATATCAGTGAATCGATTTGTGCTACTGTTACGTATGTTACATTTCTCAGACAAAACCAGGCCTGACAGAAACGACAGGTTATATAAGATTAGGAATGTGTTTCTGTATCTGAAAGAGAAATTCAATATGCATTTTTATCCCTTCAGGAAGCTTGTTATTGATGAGTCATTGATTCTGTTCAAAGGTAGACTGTCGTTCAAGCAGTATATACCAAGCAAAAGGAAATGCTTTGGTATAAAGCTGTTTGTGCTTTGTGATTGCTACAGTGGTCTTGTATTGGATATTATTGTGTACACTGGAAGTTATATATTGCAAGATACCAGGAAGTTATTGGGTATCTCTGGTGATGTGGTTAGAACAATGATGGAACCATATCTTGGTAAGGGGCATATATTATATACTGATAACTGGTACACAAGCCCCTCCCTCAGTGATTTTTTGCGAGTGAACTTGACAGATGTGTGCGGTACAGTGCGTGCAAATTGTAAGCATATGCCTAGGTTCAATGCAGGTACTCGCAGAGGTCAGGTGCAGGCGTTTGCTCCCAATGACATCATGGCATTTCGGTGGCATGACAAACGAGATGTCACACTGTTGTCATCAATTCACCCTAACGAAATGACAGACACAGGCAGGCTGAATAGAGAGACCAATGAACCCATTCTAAAACCTGCAGCTGTGATTGACTATACCCTCAATATGCGTTCAGTGGATAAATGTGACATGCAGACTGGGTTTGCTGATTGGGTTTGCTGATTGTGGTACATAAAACTCTTTTTTCACATTCTGGACATTTCCATGCTCAATGCTTATAATATTTATAAGTTGAAGACCACAAACAAACTACCATATGGCGAATTTTGTTTGTCTGTCATCAGACAAATAATATTCAAGTACCAAGGAGCAACACCTGCAATAGAAAACAGCCCACCAAGGTATCAACACCTACCCTCTCGTCTGAGGCACGGTGATCACTTCCTAACAAAACTGCCTGCTACTTCTTGCAAGAAAAAGGCTTAGAAGAGGTGTTTTGTCTGTACACATACAAAAAACGCCCACAACAACGCAGAGACACTCGTTTTATGTGTGAGGAATGTAAAACACCACTGTGCATGGAACCATGTTTCAAAGACTTCCACAGGCTGCAGAACTTCTAGAAACATGTCCAGTGACTCTATATATGTATATATATGATTGAACAATAGTAATAAACAATATTTTTCATTGTAAGTGTTTGTAAATACGTTTTGTAAACAAAATAGTGAGAACAAACTTTATGCCGTTATTGTGTAATAATCAACGAGTGAATATTTGAAAAACAGCACTTATATTGGTCTCACAGGCCATAAAAGTTATTTGAAAAAAAAAATTAAAATCGATACAAAAACAACTTCAAGAAAGAAAATAAAAAATTACCGGCCAACTGGAAGTCAGCGATGTTGCTGTAAGCGGTTCAATTTTGGTCAACTTCAATCCTCTATATCTCGGTAAGTATTGATCGCAAAATTTTTTTTTAGCCTATTAGATTTAGAAAAAAATAATTTTTTTTTTTTAAATTCTGCGACCCTGAGAACGAGATTCGGAGAGGGCCTTGCAACCCCCAAAGGGTTAAAAGCCAGCTGGTTGTGATGTATGGTCGCTCGGAATGCTTCACGTGATAACCAGCTTTTTTGGCTCGCATAATTGCAATTAACAAACTTTATTTCTACAAAGTGTATATAAATACAGTGGTACCCCGGTTTACGATGGTCCCCAAACTCACCCTTTTATGTAAGTTTATTTTTTTAAATGCTTTTGTAAGTGTAATTTTGGGGGTCTAAAAGGACTAGTCTATTTTACAACATTTCTTAAGGAGATAAATTCGTTTGGTAATGGCACTTGAACAGCATTCTGGAATGAAAAAATATCGTAAACCGGGGTACCACTGTATATATAAACTATGACACATATAAACTAGTATGTGCTTTATAGAAACCCCTTATAATGGAAAGCATTTTGGGGCAGTCTTAAAACTAAATTAACTAAAGGATGAGAATATTTTTAGGCACAAAAGAAAGCCACTAGCATGAAGTGCACTCCAGGTAGACTAATACTAATACCTACAGACTACTTATGAAGTAGATATGTATTATTTAGCCAATTACCTTAAAACTGTATAAACCCAAGCTACAGTGAATGTAGCTTAGGTTTGTTATGTATTATGTATTATTCCTGCACATTATGTATTATGCCTGTATTCTCTTGTACTACTTACATATCACACATATTCATGTGATGTTCTGTATCGCTACAGTCAATCACTTTAAAAACTACACGAACTCAGGCTACAGCATCAGATACAGTGACTGTATTGTCTTGTATTACTTACATGTCGTACATTTTCATGTGACCATCGTCGGCGGCTGTGAGGAGGAGCTGCGAGTCAGGAGAGAAGGTGATGGAGCGAATCGTCATGGCGTGTCCCTCTAGGGTGTGCACCAACTTGCCACTCTCCACGTCAAAAACATTGATGAAGCCGTCAATCGCTCCGCTGGCGATGTATTTTCCATCTCGACTCTAAAGACAAAGAATTAATCGCCCTAGATTTGGTAACTATGGCAACCGAAGCAGAAAAAACTTTTGCCTCAAAATGGAAAATGGTCATGATGCCGCTGTCGGATCAACTGCTCCCCACAAGCATGAAAAAATCCTGTATATAAAGCTTTCATGGATGGTTATGAGTTTTTATAAGTGTGTCGTAATGAGAGAAAACAGCCTTGTGTCATGCTTAAACAGTCTCTTTTTATATTTTTAAATGCATATTCTTAAGTAGCATCAAAAATAGTTTTTTGGGGAAATGTTTAGTTATTTCTCATAATTTAGTTATTTTTTATAATTTTTAGCTATTTCTTGTGATTTTTATTCATTTTTTATAAAAAAAAATTTCTGTAATTTTTAGTTATTTTTTCGTGATTTTTATTTATTTACACTGTGAAGATAAGACAGGTCAGATGAACAGGTGACATTATATAAGACAGGTCAGGTGAACAGGTGACATGATATAAGACAGGTCAGGTGAACATGTGACATGATATAAGACAGGTCAGGTGAACAGGTGACATGATACAGGTCAGGTGAACAGGTGACATGATATAAGACAGGTCAAGCAAACAGGTGAAGGTGGAAGTTAGGTAATCAGGTTTGATCCAAAGAGGGAGAGGGTAGCTCCAACACTTTGGATCAAGAGCCCTCCTGTGGCCTTGAGGCACTGGCCCTCCTTGCAAGGAGTGTCATTACAGTATAACACCACCATGGTAACTCACATATGCAATTGAGTAGGTAAATCGTCCTCTTGTGTCTAAAGTTGTCACGTGACGTCCACCATCCACCGAATAGACATTGATCTTCCCGGCATGGTTTCCCGAAGCTATGAGACTACCCTCGGGAGAAAATACCACTGACCAGGCTTCAACAGGGCCACAGTCAATCATGTGCAGCTGAAAATAATAATAATACAGTGGTACCCTGAGTTTTGGCCACCTCCCAACTCGAACAATTATGTAAGTGTATTATTGTAAGTGCTTTTGTAAGTGTATTTTTGGGGGTCTGAAACGGACTAATCTAATTTACATTATTCCTTATGGGAACAAATTTGTTCGGTAACGGCACTTGAACAGCATTCTGGATCGAATTATGGCCGAAACTCGGGGTACCATTGTATCTTTATTTACTACAAGTACATGTACAAGGTATACAGACCATAGCTGACATCAATGACATACTATTATATAGAAAGACCCTTGTTATGTAGAGCATTTCCTGCAAATTAGGTCACTTTTGTCCCAGGATGCAACCCACACCAGTCCACTAACACCCAGGTACCTATTTTACTGATGGATGAACATAGACAACAGGTGTAAAGAAACACGCCCGATGTTTCTACAGGCGCTGGGAACTGAACGCAGATCCTCGCTGTGTGAAGTGAGAGCTTTAGCCACCAGGCCACGGGGCTCCTCAGGCTTCAACAGAGCCACAGTTGATGATGTGCATCCGAAAAGAATTGACTATTAACCTCAAACAGATTAAGTGGCTTAGAAAACTCACAAGTCCCTCATCCGGGAGTAGACCCCCAGGTTGAGAGACTGATTACCTCAAACTCCTCCTCATCTACCACCATTCACGTCTGTACCGGACTGAGGAAGCCACTTGCTGGTAAAATGTTCCCACAATAAAGATCCAGATGTTGCAAGGTGTCTAATTCTCAAACTTGTGAGTTTTCTAAATTATGTACATCACAAAGGTGCATTGTTGCAGCCATACTATTGTCACTGTTATTCTTTAACCCTTTCAGGGTCCAAGGGGGTCTCCGAAACCCGTTCTCAGGGTCCAAGAATTTAAAAAAAAAAAAAAAAAAAATCTTATGAAATGATAGAGAATCTTTTTCCGATCATAACGCCACAAGAAATATGAAATTTGATCGAAAACTAACGGAATTATGCTTTCGCGAAGTTATCGGTATGGATGACATTTACGCATCGGCGATTTCGCCCACTTTGAGCCCTATTTTCGGCAAATTCCAATGTTTCAGTCCACTAAATGGAGTTCTAGCGAAATAGCTATAATTTTAGTGGACTGAAACATTGGAATTGCCAAAATAGGCTCAAAATGTGAAATCCGATCAAAGTCATCCACGATAACTCAGCAGCTATCGTTGTTGATCAAATTCATAATTTTGTGGCGTTATAGAATTTTTTTAATTCTTGGACCCTGAGAACGAGTTTCGAGACCCCTGGACCCTGAAAAAGGGGTCTCCGAAACTCGTTCTCAAGGTCCAAGAATTTAAAAAAAAAATATTTTTTCTTATGAAATGATAGAGAATCTTTTTCCGATCATAACGCCACAAAAATTATGAAATTTGATCGAAAACTAACGGAATTATGCTTTCGCGAAGTTATCGGTATGGATGAAATTTACGCATCGGCGATTTCGCCCACTTTGAGCCCTATTTTCGGCAAATTCCAGTGTTTCAGTCTACTAAAATTATAGCTATTTCGCTAGAATTCCATTTCTTCTATCGATTGAGTACAAGAAACCGCCTATTTACCAATTACAACTACCCAAAATAGTGGTCAGAAAATGGCAATTTAGCCAATTTCACAAAAATTTCAAACGATGCCAATTTCAAAATAGGGTCCAGAATAATCAAAGCAGACATTCCTGGCACTAAAATAACATCTTCTATGTTCATTAGTCACGTTTTCACACCCCTCTTACATTACTTTTGCTTATCATTTTGAATTTTTATTCTCACAAAATATTAGAAGATTTACTGTTATGTATACAACTGCATCATTGTAAAAATGGTATAAACAATATCAGAGCACTTTTGCATGAATATTAGACTCGCCAGTTGATGTGTATTGGACGCATGGTGTGATTTGTTTACTCTTGAACATCGTCAAAAATCGAATATTTTCGCTACTTTAAGCTCAATTTCAAGGTACCTGTCATTGTCAAACTAATCAAAATCATTTCTATTTCTGTAATATATATTCCATTCTATCAAATGAGACCAAGAAAACGAGAATACATCAATAAATACCATACGAAAATAGACTGCAAAATCCCTGTTTTAAACCAAAAATACGGTCAGTTTTTTTTTTCCTCATTACGCACTGTGTGGTGCAGGAATTTTTTTTATACTGCGCACACTGACCGCACAGACCCATTCTATCACATCTAGGCCTAGCAGCTTGTTTCTGCTTGATTTGAGGGCGCTAGAATTTAGGCGTACTAGTACGTCAATAACCCTGAAAAGGTTAAGCACAAACAATGACATGGAGAATTTATCGACTCTCAATATATTAACTCTTGTATACATTGTTCCAGCCACACACAATATTTATCAATAATCCACTTATTCCTACAAAAAATTCAAAGCCTCTGTAATGACCATTCCTTAAAAACCTAACAAGACACATCATGGCTAACAATTCAACAAACATTGGACCCCCGGTTTTCGTACTGCTCCAAACTCGAACAATTATGTAAGTGTATTTTTGTAAGTGCTTTTATAAGTGTATTTTTGGGGGTCTAAAAGGACTAATCTAATTTACATTATTCCTTATGGGAACAAATTCGTTTGGTAACGGGACTCGAACAGCATTCTGAAACGAATTAATTACGTAAACTGGGGGTCCACTGTATATGAAGGGATTCAGGGAAACCAGTTGGCTAGACTTGAGTCCTGAAGGTAAGGAAGTACAGGAGGGCCCAGCTTTACAGCGCTTCACTAATGCAGCAGTTTTCAATTATATAGCCATTCTTCATTTATTCAGGCTTATTACAATAAATACAGTGGTACCTCGGTTTACGATATTTTTTCGTTCCAGAATGCTATTCAAGTGCCATTACCAAACGAATTTATCCCCATAAGGAATGATGTAAAATAGACTAGTCCTTTTAGACCCCCAAAAATACACTTACAAAAGCATTTAAAAAAATAAACTTACATAAATGGGCGAGTTTGGGGACCATCGTAAACCGAGGTACCACTGTATATTCACCACTCACTATAACTGAGAATAAAATATTTTAAGTAATGTGTGTACTGTACAGTGGACCCCCGGTGTTCGTCCATTTTTCGTAACAGAATGCTGCTCAAGTGCCATTACCAACCGAATTTATTCCCTTAAGAAATAATGTAAAGTAGACTAGTCGTTTTAGACCCCCAAAACTACACTTATAAAAGCATTTAAAAAAATACACTTACATAAAAGGGAGTGTTTTGAGCAGGACAAACACCGGGGGTCCACTGTATATGCATTTTTATAGGCCTAGCTATATTTTTCACTTAATATATAATAGTGTAAACATGTTATCAGGCTTTTATATGCATTTGAAAGTGAAAAAAAGGTTATGATTCACTTTACAGCAGCAATTTTCACTTTACAGCAGTAGCCAGGAACCTGGCCTGCTGCTATATAAGTGGGGCCCTACAGTAGCCAGGAACCTGGCCTGCTGTATAAGTGGGTCCCTACAGCCAGGAACCTGGCCTGCTGTATAAGTGGGGCCCTACAGTAGCCAGGAACTTGGCCTGCTGTACAATAGGGCCCCACTTATACAGCAGGCCAGGTTCCAGGCTACTGCCGGAAAGCGGACATCGCCGGAAAGCAGAATGCCATTTTTCCACTTATAAATGCATATAAATGCCAGATAACAAGTTTACACTAACATATATTAAGTTAGCAATAGAACTAGGAATTAAAACACAATAAAAAGTAAATACTCACACAGTACACTCATTACTTATCTTAAAATATTTGTAGTCTTAATGTAGGGTGAGAGGTGAGTAAACGAGGTAAAATGAATAAACAAGAGAGAGAACAAGTAAATGAGAGAGGAGAGAGACGCAGAGTTATGTAAACAAGCAGATGAACGCATCTGGTTTTGTTTCATTCCCGTAACATCTCATACTAATGTTAATTTATTCTACTGTGGGGTGTATTTATCATGTTTATATGTTACATAGCGTGTTTATCATATAATTTTGAAAAAATATCATAGATGGATTAATGAAAATGTTTATACAGTGGTACCTCGAGTTACGATATTTTTTCGTTCGAGAATGCTGTTCAAGTGCCATTACCAAACGAATTTATCCCCATAAGGAATAATGTAAAATAGACTAGTCCATTTACACCCCCAAAAATATACCTACAAAAGCATTTAAAAAAATAAACTTACATAAAAGGGTGATTTTGGGGACCATCGTAACTCGAGGTACCACTGTATTTACATAATACAGTGGTACCTCGACTTCGATATTTTTCATTCAGAATGCTGTTCAAGTGCCATTACCAAACGAATTTATCTCCTTAAGAAATGTTGTAAAATAGACTAGTCCTTTTAGACCCCAAAATTACACTTACAAAAGCATTTAAAAAAATAAACTTACATAAAAGGGTGAGTTTGGGGACCATCGTAAGTCGAGGTACCACTGTATACGACATTTAATGTACCTCAGAGTGATTATTATTGCGTATTATTATTATTATTATTAATATGGCATCTTCAAGACTAATAACATCTGATTGATGACTTTCTGGTCAACCAGGCTGTTACTGTTAGCAGTCTTGAGGCCTACACAGTTTTCAGATACAGTAAGTACTCGTATTACGTATATCATTAAGTACTGTATTGTGTATATCAGTATTATATCATTATAGTACAGAATTCAGGACGTCCCCAATGTGTTTATAAGTTAAAGACTTCTTGTACTATGAATATTATACACAATACATAAGGTCCCCAACGAACATGTTGGGGACCTTATGTATTGTGTATAATATTCATAGGTAAAACTTTATAATCAATATACTAGTGGTACCTCGAGTTACGAGCTTAATTTGTTTCAGAATGCTGTTTGAGTGCCGATACCAAACGAATTTGTTGACATAAGGAATAATGTAAATTAGATTAATCTGTTTCAGACCCCCAAAATTACACTTACAAAAGCACTTACAGAAATACACTTACATAATTGTTCTAGTTGGGTGCTGCTCGTAAGTTGAGGTACCAATGTATATACTTACTCTCAATATCTGTAATCCTCTCAAATGTTAACCCTTTGGGGGTCCAAGGGGTCTCTCTGAAACTCGTTCTCAGGGTCCACGAATTTTAAAAAAAAAAAAAAAAAATATGAAATGATAGAGAATCTTTTTCCGATCATAACGCCACAAAAATTATGAAATTTGATTGAAAACTAACGGAATTATGCTTTAGCGAAGTTAGCGGTATCCATGACATTTACACATTGGCGATTTCGCTCACTTTGAGCCCTATTTTCGGCAAATTCTAATGTTTCAGTCTACTAAAATTATAGCTATTTCGCTAGAACTCCATTTCTTCTATCGATTGAGTACAAGAAACCGCCTATTTACCAATTTCAACTACCCAAAATAGTGGTCAGAAAATGGCAATTTGGCCAATTTCACACAAATTTCAAACGATGCCAATTTCAAAATAGGGTCCATAATAAACAAGGCAGACATTCCTGGCACTAAAATAACATCTTCTCTGTTCATTAGTCACGTCTCCAGGCCCCTCTTACATTACTTTTGCTTTCCATTTTGAATTTTTATTCTCACAAAAAATAGAAGATTTACTGTTATGTATACAACTGCATCATTGTAAAAATGGTATAAATAATATCAGCGCACTTGTGCAAGACTATTAGACTCTCCAGTTGATGTGTATTGGACGCATGGTGTGATTTGTTTACTCTCGAACATCGGCCAAAATCGAACATTTTCGCTACTTTGCGCTCAGTTTCAAGGTACTTGTCATCGTGAAACCAGTCAAAATTATCTCTATTTCTGTAATATATCATCTATTCTATAAAAGGAGACTAAGAAAAGGAGAATACAAGCATAAATACCATACGAAAATAGACTGCAAATTCGCTGTTTTAAACCAAAAACATGGTCAGAGTTTTTTTTTCCTCATTATGCACTGTGTGGTGCAGGAATTTTTTTATACTGCGCACACTGACCGCATAGACCCATTCTATCACATCTAAGCCTAACAGCCTGTTTCTGCTTGATTTGAGGGCGCTAGAATTTAGGCGTACTAGTACGTCAATAACCCTAGGGCGTAAGCTGGACTAGTACGACCAAAACCCCGAAAGGGTTAATCATTCTGTTGTGGCTGCCTCAGGTTAATAATCAAAACCGTAATTCCTCTCTATCAAACTTATTAAAGCCATATAGCATTAACTAATAGAATATTCAATTTTCTTGTAATCATTGTAACTCACCTAATGACCATATGTACAAATTACTGCATTGTTATTGCCTTATTAATCTTAAGTTAGTTTTAAGTTTACCTGAAATGCTGAGGATATAAAGGGGCTTTTGTCATGTACACCCAATTGTTATACTCCTTTGTACACACATGTATCATGCTGAAATAAAAAAAAAAAAAAAATTTTATTAACACATCGGCCGATTCCCACCAAGGCAGGGTGGCCCGAAAAAGAAAAACTTTCATCATTCACTCCATCACTGTCTTGCCAGAAAGATGCTTTACACTACAGTTATAAAACTGCAACATTAACACCCCTCCTTCAGAGTGCAGACACTGTACTTCCCATCTCCAGGACTCAAGTCCGGCCTGCCGGTTTCCCTGAATCCCTTCATAAATGTTACTTTGCTCACACTCCAACAGCACGTCAAGTATTAAAAACCATTTGTCTCCATTCACTCCTACCAAATACGCTCACACATGCTTGCTGGAAGTCCAAGCCCTCGCACACAAAACCTCCTTTACCCCTCCCTCCAATCTTTCCTAGGCCGACCCTACCCCGCCTTCCCTCCACTACAGATTTATACACTCTCAAGTCATTCTGTCTCATTCCATTCTCTCTACATGTCCGATAATAGTTTTGGTAATCCCGCACCTCCTCCTAATTTCCAAACTCCGAATTCTCTGCATTATATTCACACCACACATTGACCTCAGACATGACATCTCCACTGCTTCCAGCCTTCTCCTCGTTGCAACATTCATCACCCATGCTTCACACCCATATAAGAGTGTTGGTATAACTATACTCTCATATATTCCCCTCTTTACTTCCATGGACAAAGTTCTTTGTCTCCACAGACTCCGAAGTGTTCCACTCACCCTTTTCCCCTCATCAATTCTATGATTCACCTCATCCTTCATAGACCCATCTGCTGACATGTCCACTCCCAAATATCTGAATACATTCACCTTCTCCATACTCTCTCCCTCCAATCTGATATCCAATCTTTCGTCACCTAATCTTTTTGTTATCCTCATCACCTTACTCTTTCCTATATAAAATAAAATTATTATTATTATTATTATTATTAATATTATTATTATACAAAATTCGGGAGGTCCCCAACGTGTTTGAAAGTTCAAAACTTCTTGTAAATACTAAACAAAGATTGTGTTAGACCCTAAGCGTCACTCTCACCTGCTCGCCAGTGTGGAGATCCCACAATCGAATGGTCGAGTCCAGAGAGGAAGAGGCTGCTATGGTCCCGGCAGCATTAGCATCAACCGATATAACGCCCAGTGAGTGACCCTCGAGGGTGTGTAGGGGTGTCAGTTCGCCCTCGACGCCATCCCCCGACCACCGCCACACCCGGACTAGGTCGTCCAGTCCCCCGGTGACGATGTACCTCTGTTCCCTAGGGTGGTTAAAATCTAGTTGAAACGACTTAATTTTATTTCAGGAAAACCCGGTGGGAGGTAATTGCATTGATCAGAAGCAGGACAAGCAGCTTCAATGACCTGGATCAAGAGCCCTTCACTAGATCAAGGCCCTCCTTGAAGGGCTCATATTCTTATGAATCAGTGTAATGTGGTCATATTCTTAAGAATAATGTAATGGGTTGCTATTCTTGAAAATAACAGAATGGGTTCTTATTCTTAAGAATAATGTATAGTTTAACATCTATATTAAGAATAATGTATTAGGTTCCCATTCTTAAGAATAATGTAATAGGTTCCCATTCTTAAGAATAATGTAAAAGGTTCCCATTCTTAAGAATAATGTAATGGGTTCCCATTCTTAAGAATAATGTAATAGGTTCCCATTCTTAAGAATAATGTAAAAGGTTCCCATTCTTAAGAATAATGTAATGGGCTCCCATTCTTAAGAATAATGTGATAGGTTCTCATTCTTAAGACTAATGTAACAGGTTCCCATTCTGAAGATTAATGTAACGTGTTCCCATTCTTAGGAATTATGTAACAGGTTCCCATTCTGAAGATTAATGTAATAGGTTCCTATTCTGAAGACTAATGTAACAGGTTCCCATTCTTAAGACTAATGTAATATCTTGCCAGACTACTCACGAGTCTGGCAAGTTCTGACTGTCCTCGTGTCGTTCTTGATTCTCCTTATTCTCTTCCTCGTTCTCCTTATCAGCATTCGCAGCTTCCTTGTTCTTTTCATTGGGGACAAAATGGCCCCAGGCGCATGCCCAGATGCCCTCAGAGTGGGCATTTTCACGCTTAGTCAGCAGCGAAAACTGGAAAATGAAAAAATTATCATTAATTTTGATGGCGAGTCAAATTTTACGAACTTGTAAAATAAAAATTGTCATAAAAATTCATCGGCTGGACTTTAAAGACCAAACTGTCCAATAGATTTTAAAGACCAAACTGTCCGATAGATTTTAAAGACCAAACTGTCTGATACACTTTAAAGACCAAACTGTCCAACAGACTTTAAAGACCAAACTGTCCGATAGATAAAAAAGAAGACTGACCGATAGACATATTGACGATCTATCACACTGGGGAGGAAAAAATAACGAAGCACTAAACCCGTAGGTGTCACACACTCTGGGGAAGGGCGCGAAAAATCAAGTTTGATCCGAGGAAGAGTCAAGACAACTCCAGTTCCTCGGATCAAGAGCTCCCATGGGTGGGGCTCCCAGCTGCAACCCCCATACAAAAACATTTTTTGAACATATGCGACCTGATTTACCGCATTTACACAGCCAGGGTGAAGGAGGAAGCCCTCCAATGCCTCGAATCAAAACATCCCCCGGGGTGGTATATAAGGGTAAAATCAGGTTAAATAAGGACCCTCGCTACCAACCATGTTGTTGTTGTGGTGTTTAAGGGCGACGGCTCAGTGAGCCGTCCTGCCTTAATTTACACACATTTACACTCATTTTCAAAACTTTTACAATGGTTATTTACCAAACTAGGTGTAAATTTACACTTATTTACATTTTAACAAAATATTTACGTCGTTATTTTAGCTTTTAAGCTAACAAAATGAAGTCAAGATTTACACTTAATTTACACATTTGTACACCCATTTCACACCTTTTACAATAGTTATCTACTAAATTACGTGTAAATTTACACTTATTTACGTTTTAAACAATATTTACATAGCTATTACATAGCTATTTTAGTTAATATTAGACTAGTTTAACATGTATATTATGCAGCCCATACTGCGGGAGTAATAATGGGCCCAGGAACTGTACCTCAACATTGAAGAGGCATATAATTTGCCCAGGAACTGTACCCCAACATTACAGTGGTACATAATGGGTCCAAGACCAACCAAAGATACTAGTAACCCAGTAAAAGATACTTGTCAATTTGGATTCAGGACAAACAAGAGCACAAACGATGCTATTACGCACATGTTGGAGTTAATATATACACTGGGAATCTTCATTGATCTCCGCAAAGCTTTTGATACAGTCGACCATGATTTACTGCTCACAAAATTAGCACACTATGGTATAAGGGGGCACCCACTCAACTACCTAAAATCATACCTCACCAACAGAAGCCAATACGTGTACACAAATGGAGCGAACTCTTCCACACAACCAATTACAGTCGGAGTCCCTCAAGGAAGTGTCCTGGGGCCACTCCTATTCCTCATTTACATAAATGACCTACCGAATGCATCACAACTACTCAAACCCATTTTATTTGCAGATGACACAACATATGTCTTCTCTCACCCAAATCCAGTTATACTGGCCAACACTGTTAATGCCGAATTACAGAAAATATCAACATGGATGACGACTAACAAGCTTACTCTCAATACTGACAAGACCTACTTCATACAGTTTGGAAGCAAAGCCACAAATGTTCCACTTAACATAACACTTAATGGTACACCCATCACAAGACTCACAGAGGAAAATTCCTAGGAATCCACCTTGACAGTAGCCTTAAATTCCAAACACATATACAACAAATTTCCAAGAAAATCTCGAAGACAGTAGGCATATTATCAAAGATACGCTATTATGTACCTCAATCAGCTCTCCTTGCACTATATCATTCACTTATCTACCCGTATCTCACCTATGGAATCTGTGCATGGGGATCAACAACGTTAAATCACCTTAGACCACTCATAACACAACAAAAGGCCGCAGTCAAATGATAACAAATTCCCACTCTAGACAGCATACTCCACCAATATTCAAAAGTCTCAAACTACTCACCGTAAAGAACATTCATACTTACTCTTGTGCCTACTACATATATAAAACTTTACACTCTAATATAAACCCTCTGCTCAAAACTCTCCTCACCAACTTTAATAGGACCCATGACCACAACACACGACACAGATCACTTTTTGATATACCCCGTGTTCATATCAACCTATGTAAAAATTCTATGCACATAAAGGGCCCCAGAATCTGGAATTCATTACCAGTAAATATTAAGATAATCTTGTCTGAAAATCAATTTAAGACTCAACTCAAAAACCACCTACTCACCCAAACCTAAATGATCATGCTATAAACTACTTTGAAAAATGCTCATTGTTACTTTCCTATACGATAATCTCAATTTTTAATAATATGTTACTATTATGTTACCCCTACTCATATTATAAGTTAATGTCAAAAATGCTCAATGTTATTTTCCTTAAGATAATCTCAATTCCATATTATCATTCAAGAATCTTAACACCTGTAACAATCTAAGATCTAATATCATTATATAATAATTTAAACAGAAAAATTTCATCATATTGTAATTTTGAAAATAATTTTTAACTAGAATAAACTCAATAAATTTCTCTAATATTAAGTACATAGTTTTTAAGGACTAGAATAAGCTGCCCTAATGCCATGGCATGTCAGTGGCTCTCCTTGCACTCAATTTACATTGTAATTTCATACCCATGTAACCTGCAATGAAATAAAATTTGTTTGTTTGTTTGTTTGTTTGTTTGTTTGTAACCCAGTCAAAGACACTGGTAACCCATTCAAAGATACTAGTAACTCAGTCAAAGATACTGGTGCCCCAGTCAAAGATACTGGTAACCCAGTCAAAGATACTGGTAACCCAGTCAAAAATACTGGTAACCCAGTCAAAGTTACTGGTAACCCAGTCAAAGATACTGGTAATCCAATCAAAGATACTGATAATCCAGGCAAAGATACTGGTAATCCAGTCAAAGATACTGGTAACTCAATCAAAGATACTGGTAACCCAGCCAAAGATACTGGTAACCCAGTCAAAGATATTAGCAATCCATTCAAAGACACTAGTAACCCAGTCAAAGATACTGGTAACCCAGTTAAAGATACTGGTAACCCAGTTAAAGATACTGGTAACCCAGTTAATGATACTGGTAACCCAGTCAAAGATACTGGTAACCCAGTCAAAGATACTGGTAACCCAGTCAAAGATACTGGTAACCCAGTCAAAGATACTGGTAACCCAGTCAGAGATACTAGTAACCCAGTCAAAGATACTGATACCTCAGTCAAAGATACTGGTAACCCAGTCAAAGATACTGGTAACCCAGTCAAAGATACTGGTAACCCAGTCAAAATACTGGTAACTCAGTTAAAGATATTGGTAACCAGTCAAAGATACTGGTAACCCAGTCAAAGATACTATCTAACCCAGTCAAAGATACTGGTAATTCAGTTAAAGATACTGGTAACCCAGTCAAAGATACTGGTAACTCCAAAAGACCGATAACCACAAGATACTAGTAACCCAGTCAAAGATACTGGCAACCCAGTCAAAGATACTGGTAACCCAGTCAATATGATCACAAGATACTGGTAACCCAGTCAAAGATACTGGTAACCCAGTCAAAGATACTGAAACCCAGTCAAAGATACTGGTAACTCAGTTAAAGATATTGGTAACCCAGTCAAAGATACTGGTAACTCCAGTCAAAGATACTAGTAACCCAGTCAAAGATACTAGTAACTCAGTTAAAGATACTGGTAACCCAGTCAAAGATACTGGTAACTCAGTCAAAGCCACTGATAACTCCAGTCAAATATACTAGTAACCCAGTCAAAGATACTGGCAACCCAGTCAAAGATACTATTAACCCAGTCAAAGATATGAATCAGTTAAAGATACTGGTAACCCAGTCAAAGATACTAGTAACCCAGTCAAAGATACTAGTAACCCAGTCAAAGATACTAGTAACCCAGTCAAAGATACTGGTAACCCAGTCAAAGATACTGGTAACCAGTCAAAAATACTGGTAACCCAGTCAAAGATACTGGCAACGCAGTCAAAGTTACTAGTAACCCAGTCAAAGATACTGGTAATCCAATCAAAGATACTGATAATCCAGGCAAAGATACTGGTAACCCAGTCAAAGATACTGGTAACTCAATCAAAGATACTGGTAACCCAGCCAAAGATACTGGTAAACTAGTCAAAGATATTGGAATCCATTCAAAGACACTAGTAACCCAGTCAAAGATTCTGGTTACCCAGTTAAAGATACTGGTAACCCAGTTAAAGATACTGGTAACCCAGTCAAAGATACTGGTAACCCATTCAAAGATACTGGTAACCAGTCAAAGATACTGGTAACCCAGTCAAAGATACTAGTAACCCAGTCAAAGATACTGATACCTCAGTCAAAGATACTGGTAACCCAGTCAAAGATACTGGTAACTCAGTTAAAGATATTGGTAAACCAGTCAAAGATACTGGTAACCCAGTCAAAGATACTAGTAACCCAGTCAAAGATACTGGTAACTCAGTTAAAGATACTGGTAACCTAGTCAAAGATACTGGTAACCCAGTCAAAGATACTGGTAACCCAGTCAAAGATACTGGTAACCCAGTCAAAGATACTTGTAACCCAGTCAAAGATACTGGTAACCCAGTCAAAGATACTGGTAACCCAGTCAACTATACTGGTAACTCAGTCAAAAATACTGGTAACCCAGTCAAAGATACTGGTAACCCAGTCAAAGATACTGCTAACCCAGTCAAAGATACTGGTAACCCAGTCAAAGATACTTTAAACTCAGTTAAAGATACTGGTAACCAAGTCAAAGCTACTGGTAACCCAGTCAAGGATACTGGTAAACCAGTTAAAGATACTGGTAACTCAGTTAAAGACACTGGTAACCCAGTCAAAGATACTGGTAACCCAGTCAAAGATACTAATAACCCAGTCAAAGATACTATTAACCCAGTCAAAGATACTGGTAATTCAGTTAAAGATACTGGTAACCCAGTCAAATATACTGGTAACCCAGTCAAAGATACTAGTAACCCAGTCAAAGATACTGGAAACTCAGTTAAAGATACTGGTAACCCAGTCAAAGACACTGGTAACCCAGTCAAAGATACTGGTAACCCAGTCGAAGATACTGGTAACACAGTCAAAGATACTGGTAACTCAGTTAAAGATACTGGTAACCCAGTCAAAGATACTGGTAACCCAAAGATACTAGTAACCCAGTCAAAGATACTGGTGACCCAGCCAAAGATACTGGTAACCCAGTCAAAGATACTGGTAACCCAGTCAAAGATACTGGTAACCCAGTCAAAGATACTGGTAACCCAGTCAAAGATACTGGTAACCCAGTCAAAGATACTGGTAACCCAGTCAAAGATACTAGTAACCCAGTCAAAGATACTGGTAACTCAGTTAAAGATACTGGTAACCCAGTCAAAGACACTGGTAACCCTGTCAAAGATACTGGTAACCCAGTCGAAGATACTGATAACACAGTCAAAGATACTGGTAACTCAGTTAAAGATACTGGTAACCCAGTCAAAGATACTGGTAACCCAAAGATACTAGTAACCCAGTCAAAGATACTGGTGACCCAGCCAAAGATACTGGTAATCCAGTCAAAGATACTGGTAACCCAGTCAAAGATACTGGTAACCCAGTCAAAGATTCTGGTAACTCAGTTAAAGGTATTGGTAACCCAGTCAAAGATACTGGTAACTCTGTTAAAGATATTGGTAACCCAGTCAAAGATACTGGTAACCCAGTTGTGGAAACTTTTTTTTTAGTCACTAAAGTTCCACATGGTAAGTGAGCCTTTAGGAGCCTTAAACATACCATGGATCAGCCCTCGGAGTTCATGACCCCACACACCCAACAAAACATACACATTCAAGCTGACGAAGGTAACGATTTTGTACATTTTAATTGATAGATTTATTCACCTAGGAACACCAAGGCAAGTTTGTACAGTTAGAAACTAATATTAGGATTATTAAGGCAATGTTAGATATTAATAATGTTGTTCTAGCACCTTAATATAGGTAGTTCAAAGCCTTAAATAGGCGAGCATTAGGTTATGTTAGCTAACGAGAATTGGCAGCCCACACTTGAATCTAGACAGTGTAGAGCTCACAACGCTTGACCCGCGTTCTTACCAGACAAGACATCATCTGGAGAACATGTGCTGTGAACAAGCAGCATCCCCCACGTGACCCAATATCTGTCCTGGGGCCCCGGAGGAGATCCCGAAGTACCTCGGATATCTCTCTCCATCCAGACCCATTACAGTAAGAAAAGGCTTTCTTTCTCTCAGTATCTGGCCAGTTTTCTGGGGGAAGCGTTAGTGAGTTATCTGTGGAAACTTTTTTAGGCACTAAAAGTTCCACAGGGTAAGTGAGCAGTTAGGAGCCTTAAACATACCGTGGATCGGCCCTCGGAGTTCAGGAACCCACACTCCCAACCAAAATATACACACATTTGAGCCAATGAAGGTAACTATTATGTACATTTTAGTTGATATATTTATCCACCTAGGCACACCTAGGCAAGTTTGTACAGTTCGAAACTAATAGTAGGATTATTAAGGCAACGTTAGGTATTAATAATGTAGCTCTAGCACCCTAATATAGGTAGTTATAGGCCTGAATAGGCAAGCATTAGATTATGTTAGCTAACAAGAACTGGCAGCTCTACACTTGAATCTAGGCGGGTAAGAGCACCAGTTCCTTCTTACCAGACCAGACTTCGACAGAACAAGACGTGCTGAGATCAAGCAGCACCCCCCACGTGACCCAACATCTGTCCTGGGGCCCCGGAGGAGATCCCGAAGTACCATGGAAATCTCCCTCCATCCAGATCCAAAACAGTAAGACTAGGCTTTCTTTCTCTCAGTATCTGGCCAGTTTTCTGGGGGAAACGTTAGTGAGTTATCTGTGGGTCTTAAGCAGACAGACACCTTTGTGTTGGTATGTACCAGTGTCGTCTCTTAAGTTCAAGTCTGGAAGCTAGTGTTACTTACTGCATATATTGCTCAAAGGATATCCTAGGAACCAGGGAACTCTGAGGTGCAGGCAGGACACTAATTACCCCATCTTTTGCAGACAAAGTTTCTCCACTGCACATGGTGTTGGGAGGGGTTATATATAAGGAAGACATGGACACATAGCCACCTTTTTTTCAAGTAAGTAAACCCCCTTCCAGTATTGTGTAGGCATGTGGGATTCCCCTTACTTCAATTAGCTAGAAATTTGTACCATAGCCACTTGTAAGTCTGAGAGAAGTGTCTCAGAGTGTCGGTGTCAACAGTGCTTGCCAGAGTGCAGCTTACAAGGAGGCAGTCCCAAAACAAGTTTCTATAGTGGTCCTTCGATAACCGAGATGTGGTATAGCTAGTTTAGCAGACACATTAGTCTTAATTAGCTAGACCACAGTTAATGTACCAGTCATTTTCGAAGCTAGGTTAAGTTATCACACCTAGGCCCAAAGACTTACTCAGGGTAGGTTAAGCTAACTAATCAGAAGTTTTTATTTACAGTAATCTACAGGTAGGCCAAGTAGGCTAGTTAAGCTGTGAGTTTATTTATTTACAGTGATTACAAGTAGCTAGGTTAGGAAACTTGTATATTTAATTACTTACAGTGAATTGCAGGCAGCCACAGTTAGGGTAAGCCTCTGCAATAATTATAACAGTTATAACAGCTAGGTCAGATTTAACATAGCTATCATTTACCTTGCAAGCTAGATTCAGGCTAGTTGCACACTAATTTCAACAGTGATAAAGTTAGGCTAGGTGTTACCTTCACCAGCTAACTACAATAATTGAATCTAGGCTTAGTTAAGCCAAAGCTAATTACACAACATTATTCATATACTGTTTATAAGTGAATTACTGACTTTATTTTGTGCTGACCAATTGAATTTAATTTGCAAAGACTACATATTTTTACTGTGTGAATTTATTGTATTTGATTCATTTAATTTGTGATTTGCTAGCTCAAGCCCTGCAAGTTACTATTTACTATTGGGTACAGGGTGTTGCTAGGTTAAGCTTTCATAACAACAATATACATTTTAGTTGGGTTTGAGGACTAGCAGTGCATATTTAATAGAGTCAAGTCAACAGTTGTAAAGTAAAGCCGTCAAGATTGTTGAGGGGTTGGGCGATATCGGGATTCACCTGAGTATAGGTGAGAGAGAAGAGTAACCGCCATCATCACATAAACAAACAGTTAGTTACTCAGAAAACTCGGGAGATCAATTTAAAGCTCCTAACACTAACGTTGGGGTGTACTATAGCAAAGAAGTGTCTAAGACAAAGACCTCTAAGCAGACCCTCAGAGACATTCGTACCAGAATATGCGTGTTCTGCGAAGGTGAACACACTAGCACAAGTTGCTCTCGGTATGCAACACTGAGCAGTAGGCGGCAGAGACTAAAGGAGTTGCAGCTATGCTTAAGGTGTTGTGGAAGACATGAGGCAGAAGATTGCCAGTCACATCTTTCAGAGTGCTATAATTGCCGGAAAGGTAAGCACCATACTGCACTATGTCACAACAATTTAAGGGAACCCCAGGCTAGTAGGGACGTTTCTCCAGTAGAGATAGAAGGCGAGCCCGAGCCTGAAGTGGTAGCCAGCGTGATTAGTGTGGGCAAAGTCTCTAATCTGAGTGAGAAGCACAGAGCTGCTGCCCTACCTACAGTCATGGCAGGGGTTGTGAACAGGAACAGATCCGAAACAACCCGATTATTCTTCGACTCAGGGGCACAAGTGTCCATGATAACAGAGAAGTTGGTGGCTAAGTTAAAGTTGAAGGCCACCGACAAAGTTAATGCGACACTGGGAGGTGCTATAAGTCAGGGCCCACCCAAGTCTTATGATGTTGTGGATGTCACTTAAATTGGGAGGACATCGCAGAAATATTACAGCTTTGGTAGTAAATACGTTACCTGCGGCTATTACGACCAGAGGTCTTGCAGCAGCAACCAAGCGATTGAAAGACCTTGGTGTGAAGCTGGCAGACCAGGACATTACCACTGACACAGTCAGAAATGTAGGTATCCTGGTGGGAGCCAACTATCTAGATGATTTCCTGTCTACACGACGGACTGTTAAGGAAGGAATTGGTTTATACAGATCCCCAGCAGGATATATCATCGGTTGCAGAATTCCTAATGAATTCCCTGCAACGCCAGAGAGGGGAAAGCTGACACCACGATAGCTGGGGGAGTAGTGATAATGAATGTTAGTGTACACGACGAACTGCCAGGTAAGCCAAACCAAGTAGGAAGTGATGAACACTTAGCCACCTTGGGGAGACGCTTTTATGGGGTACCTAAAGAGGGAGATAGACTGTCATTAAACCCAGGGAACCTCGTATCAGTGGGAAGAATTGCTACCAGGGTATATGGGCCACTGGGTGGGAAAGTACGAAGCTGCTCAGACAAGGCTAGACGTGTGAAAGACATTAAAGTTAAAGGGAAGGGTGTTAAGATCACCGGAACCCACAAGTTTACACCCCCAGCGATCCACACGGAGGAAACTGGACAGTCGGAGTTAAACCAGAGTCTGCTCGACGAGAGTGGCCGGACAGCACTCGTGTCCAGGGCCCGCCGTAAGGGCTTGCGGAAGGTGAACTTGATATAGACTAACTGTTACCTTCGTCGGCGAGAGGATGTGGAAACTTTTTTAGTCACTAAAAGTTCCACAGGGTAAGTGAGCCGTTAGGAGCCTTAAACATAGCGTGGATCGGCCCTCGGAGTTCAGGAACCCACACTCCCAACCAAAACATACACACATTTGAGCCAATGAAGGTAACTATTATGTACATTTTAGTTGATAGATTTATCCACCTAGGCACACCTAGGCAAGTTTGTACAGTTTGAAACTAATAGTAGGATTATTAAGGCAACGTTAGGTATTAATAATGTAGCTCTAGCACCCTAATATAAGTAGTTATAGGCCTGAATAGGCAAGCATTAGATTATGTTAGCTAACGAGAACTGGCAGCTCTACACTTGAATCTAGGCGGGTAAGAGCACCAGTTCCTTCTTACCAGACCAGACTTCGACAGAACAAGACGTGCTGAGATCAAGCAGCACCCCCCACGTGACCCAACATCTGTCCTGGGGCCCTGGAGGAGATCTCGAAGTACCGTGGAAATCTCCCTCCATCCAGATCCAAAACAGTAAGACTAGGCTTTCTTTCTCTCAGTATCTGGCCAGTTTTCTGGGGGAAACGTTAGTGAGTTATCTGTGGGTCTTAAGCAGACGGACGCCTTTGTGTTGGTATGTACCAGCGTCGTCTCTTAAGTTCAAGTCTGGAAGCTAGTGTTACTTACTGCATATATTGCTCAAAGGATATCCTAGGAACCAGGGAACTCTGAGGTGCAGGCAGGACACTAATTACCCCATCTTTTGCAGACAAAGTTTCTCCACTGCACATGGTGTTGGGAGGGGTTATATATAAGGAAGACATGGACACATAGCTACCTTTTTTTCAAGTAAGTAAACCCCCTTCCAGTATTGTGTAGGCAGTGTGGGATTTCCCTTACTGCAATTAGCTAGAAATTTGTACCATAGCCACTTGTAAGTCTGAGAGAAGTGTCTCAGAGTGTCGGTGTCAACAGTGCTTGCTCTAAGTGCAGCTTACAAGGAGGCAGTCCCAAAACAAGTTTCTATATTATCTGTGGGTCTTAAGCGGATGGACGCCTTTGTGTTGGTATGGACCAGCGTCGTCTCTTAAGTTCAAGTCTGGAAGCTAGTGTTACTTACTGCATATATTGCTTAAGGGATATCCTTAGAAACCAGGGAACTCTGAGGTGCAGGCAGGACACTAATTACCACTTCATTTGCAGACAAAGGTTCTCCACTGCACATGGTGTTAGGAGGGGGTTATAGATAAGGAAGACCAGGACATACATAGCCACTGCTTCAAGTAAGTAAAACCCCCCTTTTAGTATTGTGTAGGCAGTGTGGGATTCCCCTTACTGCAGTTAGCTAGAAATTTGTCCCATAGCCACTTGAAAGTCTGAGACAAGCGTCTCAGAGTGTCGGTGTCAACAGTGCTTGCTCTAAGTGCAGCTTACAAGGAGGCAGTCCCAAAACAAGTTTCTACATGGTCCTTCGAACCGGATGTGGAATAGCTAGTTTAGCAGACATTAGTCTTAATTAGCTAGGCCACAGTTAATGTACCAGTCATTATCGAAGCTAGGTTAAGTTATCACACCTAGGCCCAAAGACTTACTCAGGCTAGGTTAAGCTAACTAATCAGAAGTTTATTATTTACAGTAATCTACAGGCAGGCCAAGTAGGCTAGTTAAGCTTGTGAGTTTATTTATTTACAGTGATTACAAGTAAGCCAGGTTAGGAAACTTGTATATTTAATTACTTAGTGAATTGCAAGGCAGCCACAGTTAGGGTAAGCCTCTGCAATATTTATAACAGTTATAACAGCTAGGTCAGATTTAACCTAGCTATCATTTACCTTGCAAGCTAGATTCAGGCTAGGTGCATACTAATTTCAACAGTTAAAGTTAGGCTAGGAGTTACCTTCCTCAACTAACTACAATAATTAAACAATCTAGGCTCAGTTGCCAAAGCTAATTACCCAATATTATTTACATACTGTTTATAAGTGAATTACTGGATTTATTTTGCCTGGAGTCTACCTGGAGAGAATTCCAGGGTCAATGCCCCGCCCGGTCCATGACCAGGCCTCCTGTTGGACCAGAGCCTGATCAACCAGGCTGTTACTGCTGGCTGCACGCAGTCCAACGTACAAACCACAGCCCGGCTAGTCAGGTACCGACTTTGGTGCCTGTCCAGTGCCTGCTTGAAGACAGCCAGGGTTTGTTGGCAATCCCTGATGTATGCTGGGAGGCAGTTGAACAATCTTGGGCTCCTGACACTTATTGTGTTGTCCCTCAACGTGCTAGTGGCACCCCTGCTCTTCATTGGGGGATGTTACATAGCCTGCCGAGTCTTTTGCTTTCGAGGGAGTGATTTTTGTGTGCAAGTTTGGTACTAAGCCCTCAAGAATTTTCCATGTGTATATAATAATGTATCTCTCCCGCCTGCATTCTAGAGAGTACAGGTTTAGGAACTTCAAGCGTTCCCAGTAGTTGAGGTGGTTTATCGCACTTATGCGTGCAGTGAAGGTTCTCTGCACATTTTCAAGGTCAGCAATTTCACCCGCCTTGAAAGGTGATATTAGTGTGCAGAAATATTCTAGTCTAGATAGAACAAGCGATCTGTAAAGTGTCAACATGGGCTTGGCATCCCTGGTTTTGAAGGTTCTCATTATCCATCCTGTCATTTTTCGAGCAGATGCAGTTGCTACTTTGTTATGGTCCGTGAAGGTGAGATCCTCTGACATGATCACTCCCAGGTCTTTGACATTACTTTTCGCTCTATTGTGTGGTTGGAATTAGTTTTGTACTCCGATGAGATTTTAATTTCTTCACATTTTCCGTATCTGAGTAATTGAAATTTCTCATCATTGAACTTCATATTGTTTTCTGCAGCCCATTTAAAGATTTGGTTTATGTCTGCTTGGAGTCTAGCCGTGTCTTCAACGGTGGACACTGTCATACAGATTTGGGTGTCATCTGCAAAGGAAGACACGGCACTGTGGCTTATATCCCTGTCAATATCTGATATGAGGATGAGGAATAGGATGGGAGCAAGTACTGTGCCTTGTGGAACAGAGCTTTCACAGTAGCTGCCTCAGACTTTACTCTGTTGACTACTACTCTTTGTGTTCTACATGTTAGGAAATTATAGATCCATCTACCAACTTTTCCTGTTATTCCTTTATAACGCATTTTGTGTGCTATTACACCATGGTCACACTTGTCAAAGGCTTTTGCAAAATCTGTGTATATAATATCTGCATTCTGTTTATCTTCTAGAGCATCCAGGACCTTGTCGTAGTGGTCCAGTAGTTGGGACAGACAGGAGCGGCCTGCCTCTAAACCCATGCTGTCCTGGGTTGTGCAATTGATGGGTATCAAGATGGGTGGCGATCTTGCTTCTTAGAACCCTTTCAAAGATTTTTATGATATGGGACGTTAGGCAATTGGTCTGAGTTCTTTGCTATTGCTTTACTGCCCCCTTTGTGGAGCGGTGCTATGTCTGTTGTTTTTAGTAGCTGGGGACGATCCCAGTGTCCATGCTTCCTCTCCATAAGAGGTTAAAAGCATGTGTTAACCAAGTGAATTATTTGCAAAGACTACATATTTTACTGTGTGAATTTATTGTATTTGGTTCATTTAAATTGTGATTTGCTAGGTCAAGTCCTGTAATTATTTACTATTG